>JANZLQ010000009.1:25835758-25918298 GCA_026212715.1 Elanus axillaris | reverse complement strand
GAGGGCGGCGGGGAGCCCCCGGGGAGAGGGGGGAAGCGGGGACCTCGCCGCCTGCCTCCGCCCGGCCGAGCGCCATGCCGCGGCGGCTGGCCTGGCTGTGCTGCTGCTGGGCGCTGCTGAGCGGAGCCTGCCGCCCCGCGGAGCCCACCGAGGGCGGGGAGCCACCGCCGCCGCCCGCCGCCACCGCCTCGGGCTTCCTCTACCGGCGGCTGAAATCGCACGAGAAGCGGGAGATGCAGCGGGAGATCCTCTCCATCCTCGGCCTGCCGCACCGCCCGCGGCCCCACCTCCACGGCAAGCACAACTCGGCCCCCATGTTCATGCTGGACCTCTACAATGCCATGTCCGTGGAGGAGGGGGCGGCGGGGGCCGCCGCCGAGGAGGGCGAGGGCTTCTCCTACCCCTACAAGCCCCTCTTCAGCACCCAGGGGCCGCCCCTGGCCAGCCTGCAGGACAGCAACTTCCTCACCGAGGCTGACATGGTCATGAGCTTCGTCAACTTGGGTGAGTGCCTGCCCTCGGCGAGGCCGCGGGGCTGGATGCGGGGGGCACCGGGCGAGGGAGCCGTGCCGGGGCGGCGGGGGGAGGCCGGAGCGGGGACCCCGGCCACCAGCGGGAGGGCAGGGGCCGGCGGCGCAGGTGGCCCCGGTGGGGACCTCCTTCCGCAGCGGGTGGCATGGGCGGCAGCCCGCTCGGGCGCGGAAAAGGGCAGGTAGCGGCCCTCGGGAAGGCGGCCGCTCTGCGAGGCGGTAATTAAATGGCAGCAACGTGGAGAAGGGCTCCGACTTCCCGTCACAGCATTTGGACAGCCACAAGCTCTCGCCACGCTCCACCCCGCGCGCCAACACGCTAAGTTCTTTGTCGTCTTCTCCCTCTGATAGTTGCTCGCCGCGCTTCAGAAATTGGATTTGCAGGTGGGAGTTGGACAGGACGATTAGCGGGTCTGTTCCGCATCCCGCACCGCCAAGGAAGACGCGAAACCGGGGCAGGACCACGGGTCCCGGCGTGGCTCCCGGCAGCGGGCTGGCGCTCGTGCGGGATGCAGAGCCACCAGGGCTGCCTAGACGGATAGTTCCCTGCGGCATCCCAGCGCCGCGCTCCCTCGGCCAAAGGGGCCGAGCTGCTCGCACGTGTTTTCCTAATGGCTTGAGAGGGATTCCACAGTAAATCCTTATTTACTCCTGCAGCTTTTTCTGTTGACCCCGGTTTATGCAGCTAACTCGCCTCTTTTCACAAGCACATGTGGATGGGTTTATGCAAATGATAGAAAGTTGGCATGCTTTGTATGCGGCTCGCTAGGCCTCTCTAATTGGATGCCACGGCCCAGTCTGATTTCTATTTGCTTGCTGTAGATTGCACACCCGCGTGGACCGACTTGGCCGGATTTGAGTAAAGTGTTGTCGGGATGAGCATTCTATTTTAAATATATAATTATAGACCTGGTTCACTCTATCCGTTTTTAGACCTCGTCATGTGCAGCTTGGAAACCACCACACGTACAGATTGGGTGCCTGCAAGTTCGAGACAGAATCTGAATGGCATTTCCAAAACAAGATCAACTCAAACTTTGTCCCAAACAAAGGGACACCCAAAGAGCAAGAGGAGCCCACCTCTGGCGCATAACCTGCTAGGGATTACAGACACCCCCATCGCCAGTAAATCCATTAACACCTTTACGGATGTCACTGTTCTGGACACTTCCACTGTCTGGAACTTCAGAGGCAACAAAGATTAAATCGCCACCTAAATCACCACCTCTCTAATCCCAGCGCTTTAACTAACTGAAAAAGATCAGTAGCTGTAAAGGCTCTGTGACACACGTTAATAATTATTAGACACGGTAGCCATCCCGGCACAATTCTTGCGTGATAGGGACACATGGGACGCTGTGGGAGATCTCTAGTTTGCATGAGCTGCACCTCCTTATTAACTACCATAAGCTTCACAGTGGGAAGCTCTGAATTACATCTGGCCTGGGGGCTGCGCTCTTTGAGAGCGCTGGTGCTTTCCATTTGGAATTATAGTGTTTGTCTAATTGCTGCTAGATGCTTAAGCCGATCAGCAATGATACCTTTAAAATCAAATATTTGAGCAGCCAAAAATGCCAATGGCGGTCAAATACTTGACGTTAGAGATAAGAGTGATCTTGCTAACATTGTTCTCTGTGGTCTTGGGTCATACACCACGTACAGCTAGAGCGCAGGGAGAGTCCCGAACAGAAGACAAAGGATGTTGAAATAAGGATAGCGAAATTCACACTTCTGTTTCCGTTTCGGTAGAGAGGAGAGAACCTTTAAGAAACATGTAAGTACCTAATGGAAGGGAAGTTTAGCTCTGGGGAAGCAGCTCTGCTCCTCGGGTGTAGTTATTTACTGCGTAACTCTCATCAGTGAAACTGCTGCGCTCCTGTCCTGTGCTTCCTACTTAAGGAAAAGTCACCTCCGCAGCCCCTGGCAGTTTTACATGAAAGGAATGAATATCCCCAGTAATCAGGTCCCTGATTATTTTGAATACAAAGGAGTGGCATGGATCCATAAACTGTGAAATAAACATTACATTTTGGATATGTCTGTTTCTGCATGAGAACTTTTTCTAGAGCAGGTTCTACCTGCATAAACTGTACATAATCGGTAATCGACATCCCGGTGTGATGTGATGACCATAGTGAATGCATTAATTCCTTTCGACCTGCTGGGTTCTGCAGTCAGCTTAGAAATCCAAAAGTGTTCTTTATGCAAAATACTTAATTATCATTTTATTTAATTGCTGTCAGCATGGTCAGTGAGTAGTAAAAGCGCAGGCAAAATCCAATAGGTTTTAAGAAAGACAGGTGGAATTATTACCAGCAAGGCACATTTCGGAGGTTTATCTGCACTGTTTTGTTCCCTTGTCAACAGTGCATGCCAGGACGAGTTTAAAAAGGACATAGATCTATAATAGCTTTCTTCATCACTGTGCACACCTTTCATCCCATTATAGTCATCGGTCTTTCATCTTTATAGGACAAAGACAGGCTTGTTTATGGACGTTTTAATGAATTAGACCAGCCACTCGCTCCCGTATATAGTCAAATACAACACCTGCTTTGATATGAAGGTGAAATTAGAAGATCTATTGTAGAACTGATATTTTTTTGGAGACTTTCTACAATGATCCCTTTTAAAGCAGAGCTGAATTGCTAAATGCAGACTGTAGTAAACTGTGTCCTAGTTTTGTAAGAGATACTCTGTGAGCATTGCATTTCACAGGTAGGCTTTTATTACTAAACTAGAGCCATCACAATGTGGAAGTGTCGCAGCATAATAAAGTTTCACCTTAGGATAGAGGAAGTAAAAGTGAGTAAAGAAATAATACTTCTAAATTTCAAGAAATAAAACAAGTTATTCCAGGTTTCCAAAAGCTAATCTACAAAACCACTTTTTTGCTTTATTCAAAAAATTACATTGCTAGATTTACTGGGCTACAAAACTCCCACAGATTGATTTCTCTGGAGATACTCTGTATATTTATTCCAGAGAATTTATACTGGGTATTGGTAGGGAGGAACCAGAATACAGGTGCTCCATTTCAGGGTTATGTTGCAGGGAGCTTTGTACTAAGCATGTAATGGTACTGTAAAATCTTGACAATTAATTAGATTTAGATTTATAACCAGTTAATTCACAGGCTACATTTTGTCTTAGCTTACACCTGTGCTAAGATGGATGGGGAATGGATTTGTGTCAAGAATGAAGTTACGTGTAAATTAAAAGAGAGTTTAGCCACAGTGGTCTGACTAAGTTAGTCAGTTAATTACTGGCTAATTTTATAAAATTTATTACTATGATTTCAGTATTTGGAATTTCGTTTCAGATCCTGTCCAAGTACAGTTTACAAACTGATCCATTTTAGGAACTGAAAAAATGCAAAGCATTTTTTGCACAAGTTTAATTTCAAGTTTATAAACAGCAACTAAGGAGTAAACATCCTCTAGATTACTTAGACCCTCTCTTCTAAAAACAATGGAGTTGTCCTTATGTGGGTAATCTTGCCTTGGTAAACAGACTTGCTTAGAATATTTTTCAAAAGAGTCGGCACAAGTGATATGCAACTTGTTAATTTGTCTCGTGGTTGATTATAAAATGAACAACATTGTTTAATCCTGGCAAAAAAAGGGGGGGGGGGGAGTGGAATTAGTCATTCTTGGAAGGAGCACATGAAAGTGGCTTTTGTTAATGTAAATCAAGAAGCTGAAGAGCCCCCAAGTTTCCTTTTATTTCATACCATCTGGCTGTCCTTTTTGTTGACAAGTGTTTGGCATAGAGAACCATCTCTTTGCCCTTTAATAACAGGCTTTAACACTGTAGGGTATTAGAAAAAGATTCTATAACAGTTAAAAAATTTCCTTCGGGGAATACTTTATAAAGTGAGCACGGGCTGCAGGCATTTGCAGCTGTAACCTGGCTTGTGTTAAAATTTGGAAGGGGCTGCCTTGCATTCCAGCTCACTACAGGCCTTCATTGGTGTACAGCCAAAGGTTAATATAGATGTCACACAGTTTTTCTTTGGAGAGCCTCAGATATAAGAGTACGCGTACAGCTGTGTTTTTAGTAACCCTTTCATAATCACTTCTTTTAAACCTCATTTTCCTGCTTATATAAATCAAAGATTTTCAAGGATATTTGACCTGGATTTGAACTTATTTGATCTTCACATATTTCTCACTTGAAACAAAGCAGATTAAATGCTAGCCCTGGATGCCTGGTCATGATCACATGGTTTGTCCATACATTAGGCCAAGCCCTCAGCTTTTTTTTTTTTTTTTCTCCTCCACCTAGCACTGCTATAAGCTCTCAAGCCTGAACAGGTACATCCTGCAATTGTTTTGGACAGTATGGATCTATGCAACACTTGGCGGTATAAGATTAGCTAAGGTAGAAAGCTTGCAGCATACTAAAGGTAGGAAGTACGCTGACCGTGCAGCAAGTAACCGGCAGGTATTCTTTGAATGTAGAGACCTGTTCTAGAGAGAAATTAATTCATTTTCTAATTTTCAGGTGCAAAACGGCAGAGCAGAACAGGAACTATTTACCTCCACCATAGGGGTGCAGTGGTAGCAGAGAATGGAGCAGCCGGGGACAGACGTCCTCATGCAAAGAAAAAGCACGTGGAAATTGTCCCCAGCCGCTCACATGCTTCTGCGGCAGATTTATCCCAGAAGCAGGGTCTTTCCTCCGTTCCCACACAGGCTGTCCTGGGGAGGTGAAGCCCCCTCCGGTAACTGTAGTTTAAAAGCCAAAACACAGCGGCATGTAAAGTGCTTTGAAGGAGCCAAGCCTTGATGGCCAGATCTTGTGATGCTCGTAACAGGAGTTAGGCACAAGTGAAGCGTACAGGACCTGCTCCCACCCGAGCTCCGCTTGCCGTCGGTTTTGCTTGGGTGCGCGTGTGTGTGTGCGCATCCCCCCGTTGCTCCTTTTGCAAAGGAGGTTTAATGGCCTCTGGGCAGGCAGCATGAAACCAGGCATCACGTTTTCGGCTGTAAATAAGCCTGAAACACATTTTCGAGTAGCGGGGGGAGAGATGTGTGAGAGAAGGTTACACAAGTGGTTGGAAACATTAATTAAAAAAAAGATTATAACTATTAAAGCCTAGTCAGGGCTGTTGACAGGCTCCTTTTAAATAGGACACTGCAATGTTTTAGTTTAATACATTCTGGCAGTGTCACCGGGGTTAAGGCTAATACTGGGATGTGTGGATCCTGTCATGTTATTGTCAGGAGGAATGCAGGGATTAGGTTTAAAAGTGGCGGTGGGTGAGTGGTGCAGCTGTGTACACTTATTATAAAAGATTTAAGTCCCACTGGTAAAATCAATATATTAAATTGCAAGAGCCTCTGTTTTTAATTAGTTTAAATCAAATATACTGTTAGTGCCATTATGGCTTCTATCCTTGGACCATGTGAGGAAATGCTAATATTTATACGGAAACTGTTAATTTGTGGTTAAAATGATAACACATTTAGTTTTACTCATCTAAATTGTTCTAACTCGATGAATACCAGTGAGAAGTTGCAAGGATGGATTACATTATCTGAGCAAGAACACAAGTAAGCAAATTTTGATAGCACGCCCGATAAAGAGACTACCTGTGGATACACAGTATTAAGACACCATGATATTTTAAGCCCTTTCTGGTGGTACAGTCCTCCTCTCTGGGGCCTGTGTCAAACTATTCATGTGAATTAACTATATATATTATATATATATAAATGAAATATGCTATGATATATATACTTTTTTTTCTCTAAAGGGAAGGAACTTCTTTACAAGTGAGCAAGCTGTTTAAATTAGTTTCAGGGTGAAGATTTTCATTCTACAACTGTTTGAAGTAAATGGGACTAATCACATGGATAAAGTTCTGCACACACATGTGTTTGGAAATGGAAACCCAAGAGAAAGTTCTTGGCTAGCTCTTCATTGGTGTAAATTGTCAAATTTCTACTGAAGCTGGCCCTATGGTCTCATTTATACAACTCTACATCCAGAGTAATTCCCATAAACTCCCTCTTGATTTACACTATCACAGTTGAGAACAGAGTTGGGCCAAAGAAATGCCCCTGTGTTGAAATAATGAGCATGCAGTAGTTTCTGCTAGAGCTTCAAACAGTTTTCTGTCCTAGTCTTGAAATTGTTTTTGAGGGAGGTTTACTTTACTGCAAATAATCAAAACATGAACTAGCTCCTATTAGTCACTGCCTATCATTATTAGCCCAATCCATGTTGTTGAACTACAGCTGAATTCCCATCTTTGCAACAAACAGAATTTAACAAATAATGTTTGACAAAAATGTGAAACTGATATTTCTTAATAAAAGACATATTTCATATGGAGAAACTTCAGTGATGAAAGATTCCTGGTATCAAAATATCTGAATCACAGTACAAATAAACAGTGTGTTGTAAAGACTGCAGGGCCAAATTCCGTGCTGGAGTAATTCCACTGAAGTCAGTGGAGTTGTGCCAGGAGATGAACTGCCATCTAGATTTTTTCAGTGTACATGTGAAGAAACCAGAAGTGTTTAAGATTTGGTCGGTAAACATCTTTGCTAAGAAAAACCTTGCAGGCAGCAAAGTTTGAATCAATTCTAGTTCAAATACCTCTTTCAGGAATCCTTGGTTTGTTGATGAAGAATACAAAGTTCACCAAGACCCCCCTTTATTTGGGTACGTTACAACAGGTAACGTAAGAGGATCTTGGGTGTGAGCTCGTATGTGCAAGCCCCACGATACTGTGCCATGCACACTCTTTTAAACAGTTGTGTCGACTACGTCTTGAAGTCAGTGAAAATCCTTTAGTGATCCAGATTGAGTGGATTGAATTAATGGCAACTTTGAGACTACAAGTTTTAGTGTAATTGCTTTATTGTTTTGGAACCAAGATGCTTACAATCCGGTTCCTGTGCAAACATGTTTAACGTGTGTTAATGTGTTTCAAAACCAGACCCTCTCCGCAAAATTCTGCTTTTCATTAATTGACATCAGTAGCATGGTACAGTATTTCAAAGCACTGGCCAAATATAAACTGTGTTTCTAATTTCCTTACTTTCCTGTGTTTGGAATGCCAATGTTAATTTGTTCCCATGGAAGAGTGAGAGCTGCCAACCACAGTTTTATATAAATGGCTTTACAGTGCAGGGCTGCCAACATTAAATGATACTTAGGAATTTTCATGACATTTTGTATTTAATGCTTGTGTGTGTATGTGTGAGAGAAATAGAGGGAGATATATGGGATGTTGAACAGCCCAGCCACTGATGATCAAGGCAGATGTTGGAAGAACTTTATCCTTTGAGTAGCTGTTACTTAATGTTTCTTCTCATTTAAGATTTTTTAATAATCTATCAGATATTACACAGCATATGCCTTCTGCCTAGAAAAAACTGTTTTGCAGTGAACTTTGTTGCTAACTATCCAAACAGTTCTGTGGTTCCCCCACCTCCCACAATTTTTGTTATTTATTAATAGATGAGTGGGACTTTTGTTTATGTTGCGATTCTGATCATTATGAACTAGATTGTAAGAATATGATATTACTCAGTATGAGAAAACGTAAAAGCAGAAAAAGCTGCCACAACCAAGGAATAGAGGGATTAACCGATTTTCATTAAAACTGCCAACAGATTATTTTTCTTTAAAAGAATAGGAGTAGCTAGATAAAATCATTTGCTTTCTTAAACAAATTCAAGCGTGATCATAGTTTCTTTAGGGGTATGTACTGTCTCTGTACATGAAACAAATATGAAGTTCCCTCTAAACAGATTTATTTTAAAGTGATGATGGTGAAAACAAGGTCTGTTTATGTATTTCTCCTTTTATTCCTGGAGGATATGCAAAATACAAATTGTTCATGTTTTAGTAGATTCCTCTTAATGAGTGCTATGGTTTATCTCTCAATTTCCCCGTTTTATTGGAACAGGTGCAACGTCTGCCATCTGTGCCAGCCCTGCACTATACCAACAAACAAAGTGCTGTTTTGGTTCGCTGGATTTAAAAGTCTCCTGAGAGTAAAGAAATGAAAGAGAAGGAATTTAGAAAGTGCCTAGTGAAGGAAAGGCACTTCAAGTAATGTGCTTTGTCACTCAAGTCTTCCCGTAAATTACCTTAAACTATTTCTAAACTGTTTGAAAAATTTTATCCATAGAGTATTAAGTTTCTGTTGCATCTCAGTGGTCCCACGCTCTTCTTTACCATCTTTATCCTAAGGCAGTAGATTCCAAGTCAGACTCTTCTGTTGCCAGGTTGAATTAAATTTTACAGGAGTAAAAATTCTTTTTTCCTTGCCTTAAAGTACAAGACTTGTAAATTTTCAGTTTTTCACTGTTTCTGATTGCAACTCATTTAAAAGATACTGCAAATAGCCATCCAAGTTTAAACAAGATTATGTTGTAATTAGACAGACAAACTCATAATTATTTAAGGGCTAAACCAACAACAACCCTTTCAGGTTCATTTTGACAGTGTTTATCCAGTGTATCTGGAAAGGCTTACAATTAAAGTGCCTGAAGGGTGGGGATGAGATTTTTCAGCATGCAGTCAGTGCTATCGGGTCCACCTGGCCTGGGAAACTATGCAGGCTTTGTAGTAGAGAAAATCCTTTAACTTAGATCTTCATGGCAAGCTCTTAAAAGCTACCTTCCTTAAAAAAAAAAGAAGGGAGGGGAGAGGGAAGGCACTGCTTCCCTCTAAATAATGATTAAAACAAGCAAGTGCTGCCTTAGGCTCTTTAGGATGAGGGAACACTACTAGCAGGCTGATCGGGCCAATAGTCTTGCAGTGCATCCCTTTTTAGAGTTTTGCCTGTTGTGCACAACTGCCTTTCAAATGAGCAAAAAGTTTCCTCTCGTTAGGCTGCAACCTCCCAGCGCGCGATGCTGGTCTGAATTACACCTCCACGCAAACCCACTGATGTCAGTGGGCAGTATCCTCGGCTGGAGCAACCTGGCCCAAGGGCAGCCCAGCAGTGAAGTCACCACAGCTGACACCCTCTGAGGAGCTGGCACAGTGTCCGTACCAAGTTTGGGGGAGCTGTAAATCAGGTTGAGCTTTGACTCTGTTATTGGAGCCACTGGGCCAAATCCTGCCTTCGCTGGCACCGATGGGAGTGCCTCGGTCCTTTGGTTTTACCAATTGTTCTTCCCACAGCACAGTGGCAGTAAAACTTTTTAAGAGAGACCAGAAGAACCCTGGGAGAACTACTAAAAAATGCTCATAAAATAATACAGCATCAGTAGTTGGGAGTTATAATTCTGATGGAGAGACAGGTCTCTTGCTGAGCAAGGATTAGGAACGGGGCTGGTAGTATTTCACTGCTTGTGTACCTGAAACGCCCATTGACTTTCATGAGTCCTTCAGCACCCCAAGGGAAAGCAAGTTCAGCTTTATCATTGAAATGGGAGATTAAAAATTACTGTAATTTAGAAACTCTGAATTCTGGTGCCGTACAATTTAGTAGTGTTCAAATACTTTTGTATCAATATTTTAACAATTTATTTACATCAGCCAAGGATCTATAATGCCACAAATGATAATCTTTCACCGCTAACAGGAATCAATTCCTAATTGTATCTATTCTACCCATGTGCTCCTCCCTTGGTTCTCAAGGTTAAAAATTAATTGCTTCTATCACTAAAAATATTCTGAACATTTTAATCTTGCTACTTTTGTTTATTACTGTGCAGTAATTATAATCCCACAGGGACTTTTTAGATGTTAATAAAGAGTACTGCACATCACTTTTGCTGAAGCTTGTGTGGCACTATAAACATCCTGCTGAGTTTCAGTTCCCCTTTCTGACTATATCCTTAAAACATCCAGCATTTGTTTAAGAGAAAGGAGGGGACTTTTTTTTTTTTTCTTTTTAACAAAAAGAAATAGAAAGAAAGGGGGAAAAAAAAGAAGTAACTTTAACCTCACAATCTGCTAGCTACATAAAGCAGTAAATGTTCAGTTGAGACAGGGAAAAACCAGAACTGCTGGAGATTGGTTGTTTCCTTTTGGAGGAAACAATAAATGTGCCCACTTGTATTTTAACAACATTACTACTGGGCCCCCTAATTACACAAATATACTTGTAATAAACTGCAGAAGAGAAGAGCTGAAAAAGAGTCATTCAGCACAGATCTCTCTCTTCAGCTCTAAAAGAAGGTTTTGAGTAACCACTCTTTAAAATCTTGGCCCAAATCAGAAGATGAAGATATTTCAGCACTATGTGATGAATCATTTGTCTCCCGAGACAGGTGAAAAGGAGAAGCAAATCAGACGTGGTGTAAAACTTCTCTCATTGGTGTGAACAGAACTTTGACCTCTGAAAACAATAGTTCCTGCAACTCAGTGGCATGCATTATAATCAAATTACAAGAATATTAGACTCCATATCCACAGAAATCTCTGACCGATATGCTACATTAAAACCTGACACAAGGAAGACAGAAATACATAAAAGAATCCAGAATGACGCAGAAACACGTTCAAGCAAATGCCAAGCTTTTTTTTAGAAAACAGTAACTGTCATTTTGGTCATTAGTCCACAACTGTGAGATGAGAACTGTTGCACTGAAAAGTCTAAATCAGTGTGTCTAATATGCTGAGAGTCTTTCCTCCCCACATTGGCAGCTGTAGTCCAACAAGAGAGTAGCGACTGGTAGGCGAGAGACCGAGCTGGAGAAGAATGATCTGTGTTCCAGCTCCTTGAGCGACACTTTCATAAACGCCATACTCCCATTTCTGTGCTATTTTTAACAGTTGCACGCAACAGGACGTGAACTGCGTTCCCTTCATTCATACCAAACCGATGTGAGGACGCGAGGGTGTATTACAACAGCTGATCTTTTACCCCAGAACTGCATTGCAGAATTGTGTTTGAAGACACAGAAACCCAAAACAAAACAGAAAATGCTGTTGTTAGGGGCTGACTCAGGAGGCCTGGATGGCCCAACCCTAGTGAGAGGCTCCAGTGTCAGGAATCCAGCCCTGTGATCCGCAGTGTGGTATGCAGGGCTAGGTGCTGCTGATGTCACCGATGGGCTTATCTTGTACCAAAAAAAAAATTTAAAATTCCTCTTGTATAATAGGGATCGTGGGTGGGAATTAAACTGAAAATAAATCTTCTCCTAACCTTCAGATGCTCTTATGCCTGGGGCGTTGGCCACCAACATTTCAAGTGTAAAGGGGACAGACACATATGCACACTCTATACACGCACATATATATATATATATATAAAATTTATATATATATAAAAGTTTCCTGAGGACATTACTGAAATAATAGTTTAAACTTGTCATCACTCTAAGACACTAGCATTTTACATCTACCAATAGAAATATATGTGGATATCATTGGCTTACAGATCTTTAATATTCATAATCTCAGGCCCGTATACCAAGTTATTAAAAGATTAAACAGTCCCCTGCCTGTTTCTCAATAAAAGTAAATGTGTTGCACCGCAAGCATTCCTAGAAAGCAAAAAGATTGTACGCATAAGCTACGAGTCCCATCACAGGCAGAAGGACAGTGAGTGGATGTGCAGCAGTTGGCAACGAGGATCATTCCCGGGCAATGACCTCCTCTCCTGTTCCTGTGTCTCAAACCCCGGAGGCTGTGCTCAGTGCCCCACCTGATCTCAACTATCTTGGCAGCATGAAGGAAACATGATGATCTAACAGAAAAATGTGAAATAGGTCACAAAGTCCTACTACCTTGAGGAAGGGCACTCCAGAGTATCTTTTTAAGCAGTAATTGAAGTCTCTAATCATTATTTTCCAAAATGTTTCCTCCCACCCCTCCAAACACTGTATTTCTGTCTAATAATCCTGGCTTATAAACTGTGTTAATATCCCTGGACCTCCCACATACAGAACACCTGAAAAATATGCAATAGATGTAACAACATGGCTGCAAGAGGAGCTCTGCTCTTGCAGGGATTTCCCCTCCAGGGCAGATGGACCTTTCCCCTGAATAGTTTGTTGCCCCCTAATCTCCCAGCACTTGCCTGACCGAGAAAGGCGCAGATGTTTGTTATTGCATAGACAAGCTCAAAAGGTCCAGCCGATTGCAGACTTATGGCACAGCTCGGAGTGTATACATTCCAAGTTGAAATTTTGCTGATTACAATCGAAGGCTGAGATTCTTATCTGATGGCCGCATGTCTGATATCGACTGGTTATTTTGTAATATCCCACAAACTACTTTCTCAACAAAACCAGAATCTGGGATTTCAGCTGAGAAATCCAGCATGTCATATGGTTTCCAACCTGGAAAACTGGCTTTTGAATTATTTTCCTTTTATCACAGTAAACCACAAAAAAGGCTTGATTCCCTGTGCCTGCAACTCCTGCCGTGTTCCTCCCAGAGAGCCTGTGCAGGTGCAGACCCACACTCTGGAATATCTGGGGGATGCTGGTATTGTTGTGGCAATACAATATTAAAGGACGACTAATTAGAATTATATTATTTATTTGGGCAGCTGTTCAGTAGATGAAAGGAAGTCTAATGCAAATGAAATGAGTAAGTCTTGAGAGGCCGATGTGCAGTCACTTTACCACTCATGTCCCTTAGCGCGGCCGGGACAGAAATGGGCACATTTCGTTGACAAAAATGAGGCATCTGAAGATTCCATCAGCTGAACTTTCAAGTGTTGCCAGTAGATGCACAATATATACATGTGCTTTTAAAAGACTTTTATTTTGAACTCAAGATGTGAATCTATGGTATTAAGGAAAGCAGAACAATCCTTTATTTAGCTGCACCTGCACCTTAATGCCTAATGAGTTTAGTCTGATGGAATCCAGACCTCAGGAAGGATTATAAATTCTCATTTGATTTCATTTACTTCTAAAATACCTTAAACCAGCTGTACCAGTCCAGAATCCAGTCCTTCTTTCTGTATCAGTTTTGCAAATGTTGTTGAATCTTTTGCTGTATTAAGTAACTTTATGCTATATAGTAATACACCAATAGTAATAAGGAACAGAAGGCAACTTGAAAAAATCATGTAGTGGAAGACAATTAGCAGCATATAAGCTTGAAAAGCATCAGTTTGTGAGCACAACTTTATGAAAGTTCTTCATGCTCTGGAAGATTTGGCAAAAATTGAAACTAAGTTGGTAGGCAATATCCTCTCTCACTGGCCCAGTGTAAGGCAGAGGAGTCTGACCTTGCAATTGTGGATGAACATGCTCTCCAGGGCATTAGTGGTACGTTTAGCCATTTCTGTCTGTTTTGTATAAACACATCAGAGACGCTTGGGCAGTGACTTTCCCAAGATTACTGACTCAGGCTGTTTATTATGAACGGTATCTAATTTATCAAATACATTTGAAGCCTTCTTAGTTTGCCCCTGTGTAGTAACTGGAATGCAAGAGCATAATTTGATGCTGCTACATCTCTGCATCATCAAATCATTGCATCAAAGAGTTACTATAACGTGATTTGTTTTTTCTCTGCATGTCCTCTGCACGTGCCTTCTTGCAGATTAAGGTGCCTGTGCTGCAGCCTCGTAGCTTCCTGCACAGATGCTTAGTCCTCCCCTTGTACAGACATCGGGGTGCGAGCAGACACCCTCAGAAGAGCAGGGAAGCTTGCAGTGCTCCTGCCCTCGGCCTCCGAGCATGAGCACCCTTCCAGACTACCAGTCGCTAGTGGGCTATCTTCCTTTACCTGAGGTTAGGTTAGAGCTGCCTAAAACCACTATGGGTAAACTTTCATTCCTTGCCCCGATCTGAAATTTGGTCCAAGATGAAGAAGAACTGTTTCACACTTGGAAGCTTTTGAGAATGACCTGGATCGTTTTATTCTAAAATTTGCATTTCTTCCCAAATAGCCCATTTTAGGTTTCCCTGTAGTAGGCTCTCATGCTGCCTCTTACCTTCCCTGGCTGAATACATATATTATTTCTGACCAGATCTGTTCAGCCACTTGTCTCTCCTTCCTTGGGCCTGGGGATGTGTTTCCATTTGCTCAACGCTGTGTGTGCTAGCAGACAGGGCAGACTGCTGGTTTTTGCATCAGCCATCTTTTGAGAGGCCTCCAGCCTCAGAGCAGGTTGCAGGAAGCACCTTGGGCCCCATTTGTCTGCTGGTTGGACTGGGGGATTATTTTTCTCAATGAACCATATTGTAACTAACTTTTCTCTCTCTCTGTTCTGCAAACTCCTCCCTCTTGAGACACCCATCACCCTGCTTTCTCCTCTGGACCGGTACTACCCTTTTCTGTGCTGCAGCTCTCACTTTGGTCTCCACCATCCTGACCCTCATCCATGATTCCTCCCCCTCCTCCCCAGGCTGCCACTATCTCCTTGACCCTTGGATGCACTGGCGAAACGTGTGACTTGGAGTTCACACCTAATGCTGGCACAGCTTCCCCGTCAAGTTGGCCTCACCAGATACAACTCACTGATTTCCCAGCACCAGGAAAGCAGCCTTGCTGTCCCCTGAATTACAAAAAGAGAGAGCGAGCAGTGTAATGTAGCAGTCATCTCTGTTCAAAGAGGGAAAAGAAAAATGTTTTCCTGCATCGTCACATACCTCCCACAGCTGTGTGCAGTGGGTTTAGGGGATGTATTAGACAGCAGCATGCGTCTGCTCTTATGCTGTGTTATTCCATGCTATGCATTATGGTGCAGACAGAGAAAAGAAAGCAGGAGTAACGATGAGCTTCTGCCTGTCATTTTGCTCACTGCTCAGTTTGACTACAGGGACATTTCTAGACGAGGGTGTAGAGAAGAGCGAAGATTGCCTTTGGTGGGCAGGAAGCTTTACAGCTGCCTTAGCCTGCCCTGTGCAGACCATGGTCCCTGCAGTGAGCTGCAGGAGTCCCTGGCTCGGACCTGCGGTCCAGGTGCATCCCCATCTTTCACATACCCAGAGAGACACAACAGCCCTAATCTGTTGGTGGTGCAGTCTGTCGAGGGCAAATACCAGCCTCAGTTAACCTGCTCCTGGTGACAGCATGAGAGCTTGAGACATTTTGTGATGGCCACAACGCTGGCCAGTGGGGAGGACGGAAGGAGCTGTGTTTTGCAGCATCAGCACAGTCCCCAGCTTGCCTCTGTCTCTCTGGAGAAATGCCATCCCCAAGGTGCTGGGAAAGGGAGAGCTGCCGGGGGCAAATCCCCAGGTCAGCAGTGTCCTGGGTCCCCCTTCCCGGTGAAAGGGGGGAAGAGAAACAAGATTTGAGAGGCAGATGAGGGAGTCCCTGCAGGAGATTTCCTTATACTGGATTCCTGGAAGATGAAGGTAGAAATAGAAGGAGTCTGTTTAAAGGAACAACTTCATGAACTCCCATTTCTTTCCACTGTCATCCCTGTTTCTCCATTCCTGCAGCAGTCCTAAGTGCTTTACAGCAGCTGCAGATGGATGGCAGCACTATGTGCTGCTGTGTTTCACGTGCTAAGGCTGTGAATAAGGTATTCTGAAGAAACACAACTCTTCCCTCCTTATTTAACTTTGCTTTCCCCAGATACACACACAGACGCTGCAAACTCATCATCAGGATTCACACCACGATCAGTCTGTTTACTATTAGGAGAGTTTCGTGTTCACAGAGCAGTCCCACGTGTAAATTTTTCACAATACCTTTCATCTAGTCTGGCTCCGATTTCAGCAGAGAAACCACAGCGTAAATGGGTACCAATCAGGGCACGCTTGGAAAAGAAAATGGATTACCTGTGCATAAACTGCCCAGATAGTTAATGGATGTTCTTTAAGGAGAAATAGTTTCACCATCCAGCATTGCCTTGAAGTGCTTGCAAAGAAATTCCGGCAGGGGAATGTCTCCAAAAGCAGAAAGCAGAAGGCATGCTTCTCTCGGTCCTTTCCCTCCCAGTTCCTATGCTTCCCCTTTGCTGTCTACCGTCCTAAGGAATTTTAACTTAACAGTCGCCTGGGTGACACATGGGGTGAGAGGATGTGGTGACTGGCAGCATCCTCTCATCCCCCCACCGCATTCCTGGCAGTGTGGCTCCCAGGGAAGCAGGTGGCTCCGCAACGCTCTCCGAAGCCCTGCCTGAAGTGGGTACGACACTAACCCCAACACTGGTTGAACATCAGAAAGGGCTCAGGCATTTTGTTAGGGAAATACCAATTTCTGCCCTGAGCAGTCCTTGCTAGCTGAAGTTTAACTTGGTCAGGAAGAACTTGCTGCTGCTTTGGAGATAATTAAACCCATCTTCCTTCAACCCGCTGTTTGTACACGCACAATGATACCATTGTTCAGAGTCATGCAACACATATGCTGACATTAAAGTGTTTAATCTTGTAGTACAGTATTCCATTATTTTTTGGACATCTGTACATGATAGAAAGGGTACGTATTAAGGGATTTGTTGACAAAGAAATGGCTAATGCTGATACATGTGTGGACTGAAAGGATCTTTCCAAGTTGTGTTGAGCAGTAGGGAGAGTGCTCCTTCCCAGGCCTGAAGCCTGGCACAGATGTGATATGCACTGTTGCTATTACCACTTCTCAATTTATAACAAGGAGTCAGTGTTTAGAAGAATTTTGGAAGCTCCCTGCTGGGTTTGTGGCTAGGTGGTCTTGCTGGCAACACCACCTTCATGCTGAAAGCTGAAAAAATGAACTGATGGCTAAAGGAAGAATATTAACTCCAGAGGGTTTCTCTCTCACCCCCCTTTTGAAGCAAAAATGCTTACCCCAGATCACTTTGCAGAGTGAGTCCTAAAGAATTTCGCCCCCCTCTGTTTCTAACCTCTGGGGTTGGGAATCGGGATTTATGGAGCCTGGTTTTCATCTAATTTGAAATTAATGCATTAGTCCTGCTTTCCACCCATGGATGGGGCAGGACTTTGCCCTGCCACACACTGAATTTACCATGCAAGAAATAGCTTATCACCTCACCTCCCTTTACCCGGCTGTGAAATGGGTACATGAGCACTGAGCGCCTGGGTGCGGGTTCCCTTCTGCTGAGCGCTGCCTTGGCTCAGAGCAGCCCCTTCTGCAGAGGGCAGACAGGGGCAAGACCATCATGCCAGGGCTTTGGCAGATGAGCCCAGACCCCCCCCAAGATGCCTGGGGGTCCCGGGCCTGTTGCTGAAGGACAGACTGTGGTTTTAGAAGTGGAAGGATGATGGCAGTTCCTGGTGATGTGATGCATTAATGAGTTATAGAAAAAACGCAGACTATTTTTCTAGTAAGCCTATCTCATAGGCCAAAATCAAGGGTGCATCTATTTTTCCTTAGGTTTCTCCCAAAACCTGCAGTAGCTTTTAGATGAGTTGGAGAGCTGCAACTATCCAATGTAAGAAAGCCCTCCAAATACTGTTCTTATCACTCTAAAAAAACCAAAACCCATCACACAACCCAGGACATTTGCTCTACTCCATTTATGGGACTCCCAATTAATATTCTTTAACTATTTTTTCAAATATTTCTTTAACTGCTGCTTTAGCTGCCTAATGTCAGCATGTAAATCTTGTAGCCGAGAGGATGAAGCAAACGAAAACCAATCACAGAACTTTGCATTCCCAGATTCTTACCATTATAAATTTATTGCCACTGCTCCTGTAACTCTTGCTGTCAAGCACAACGAGGAAGGAAACTCGTGCCTTAGCAGACTGTGGCCTGGCATGACATTATTGCAATCTTTATTATACTCCCCCTTTTCCTCAGAAAAATATAAGGACTGACCTTGCACTTCTTGCTCAATCAGGAATCCCACTGAGCCCAGTAGGCTGTTTCAGCTGCAGAGACCACTGGATCCTTCCCCTAAATGGTTTCCTCCTTCTTGAACCTCACTAACATAAGGAGAAAAGGCCTGTATTTCATAAGTGACATGGGTTTATCCACCAATTAGAGACAAAGAAGTGCAATTTATAAAGGGAACATTTAATGCCTGGTAATTAGAATCCCATTAAGAGGTCTCAAATTTGGCATCCTGAAAATTTACAGCGCAGTTTCCCAACTGCTGCGAGCGCAGAGTCCAAGGGGTGGCCCTGCCCTCGCTCCCTCCCACGCAGGGAGGTCCCAGGCCCTCCTCCTGCTACTGCTGCTCTCGGGGCACCGTGGCAAGCTGGGTGAGGACGGCATCCACCTGAAAACTCATCTGGGGGAGGGAAAATTATTTTCCGGTTGAATCTGTTTCCCAAGGGAGACAGCAGGATGAAGCAGTAGATAGGAGCTGGACCTTCCCTTTGAAAGCAGTAAGGTGTGTAGGCTGAAAACGTTCATGGACCCCAGGTGGAGCTGGTGGTCCCAGGGCAGCTGGTTTCTGGAAATTTCATGCTCTACACTGAAATGATCCAAGAGAGTTTCTGAAGTTTTGGCTTCTATTTCAAGGAGTGGCAATAGAGGGAATTAAAGGTAAATTTTCTTGGAAAAGTCAAAGAAGATTTTGCACTGCTGGGTGAAAACAGTGTAACTCAAAGTGTAGGTTTTTGCCCTTTTGTGAAAACACTAAGGCTAAAATCAATCCACTGGCTCATGGGACAAACCAGCCGGCCCTCAGCCATCTCTGAAGAAATACCACTTGTTTTCTGTAGCTCTGCAGCTATCAGAGGGAAAGCAGATAAAGATTTTCCTACCCACTAAATTCACCTACACAACTTCTTCAGTCCCTGGGGCCAGGTAGACACAGGTAGAGTCTGAAAACCTGTTAGACCTTGATGCCAGTGTGGCAGATTGTTTTTGGCATCCGAATCTCTGAGGGCTTTCTTAGGCAACTGCTGATGGCTGAGAGGCTGAGGTGAGTGGGTGTTGTCTTTTGGAATCTATTTTCCTTTGACTTATCTTTCAGTCTCAGGAATTCAGGACCTTTAATCTATTTGAGATTAAAGTCCTTTACAAATCCCTTCTAGCCTTTTTTGGGAGTAAAGAAGTTACAGACACCCTACTGCACATTCCTTTTGGTGCTTTTTTTCATTGTAAATGAGAAACAAGTAGCACTCTAATTATTGTGAGTGCTACAACAAATTAGACAACTACTCTTAAAGTGCCTTATAAAAACAATTAACATATTATCAGGTGAAAGTGTTAATAGGAAAACTTAAGTTTTTACTTGTTTATATATTCAAAATATATTCCAAGTGCATCACCCAAATGTGCCAGGGAGGACAAGGTACGGAATTACCGAAGCTTTTCCAGTTTGGCAGCCTGAGCACAGAATCTATTCATCTGGTGTTTGCTTGTGAAAAAGAGATTTTTTACGTCTTCAGAAAACAAGAGCATAAAAATACTTCAGTAGGTAGATTAGCAAAACTAAGGCCTCCCATGAAATCCATTGAAATTAGTGGAAATATTTCTGTTGACTTTCCTGGGGTTTGGATTAACTCTTTAACACTCCTGTATTAATTATATTTTAACACAATCATTCTTGGAAAATTATTGCTGTGATTCACTGGTTCTTTGCTTGGCAGACGGAGTTACTGACTGACATTGTGCTACTGCACTTGGTACTAAGGCTAAACCAGTATGGTTTCTTTGGTATGTGTAGAGAGAAATAATAACTACTGCAAGCTATGTCTCAACATAATCTTTGCTGTCATGTGACATGCCTTGCCCACCATCAATCCATATTACAAAACCAGTGGTCCAACCAATGTTTACAGAATTAGCTCAGGGCAGCTTTTCACTTACCAGTAGGAATTTACAAAGTAGCTGAAAACACTTGGGGCTCTTATTTCTAGTCTCAACATATTTTGCTGTGAAAACAACCGAATGTGGGATCAGTTCAAGTTTCCCAGCTTTATGCTGATGTGTCATTTGATTTAGAAGTTTGGGTACCCTGGGTTGTTAAACCAGGATCACAAGACTTTCTGTCCAACGTTAGTTTTTTGGTACTGGTTTCTACTGTATTGCTATGAGTTCTAGCTGTAACTACACTTTTTCATCCCTGCATCTTAATGTTTTCAAGTTTTGTAGCAGAAAAGAGTACACTTTAGGACATGTCACGAGTACCAGGGATTTGCTGACATTTTATCTCCAGCTTCCCATATTTTTGGATCTGATACCTGGCTACTTCGCACCTGAGCACATGCATCCATGATGTTTTCTTTTAACCATCCCTGTTGTTGCACAACTATGCTGTCCTGCCTCCTCTTGCATCACCACAATGCCACAACAGAGTCAGTTTTGAGAGACAAAAGACTTCAGAGATCAGAGCCCTATCTGTATCAGATAGATGAGTGCAGCCTGTGCAGCATTCAGATTGTAGGCAGATACTCAAGGCCAGGCTTTCAAAGATGCTGAGCTTACTTGCATATTTGCAACAGAGGTGTGGCAAATTTACCGATAACCACTAACCTAAGCGCTTGTTTTGTTTGGATCACCTTAATAGTCCTGCACACTTTTTGGTGTCTTGCTTATTTTCTCATGAATCTGTTGTCTGCCTCCACCCTACAGCTCACAAGTGCCATGGTCTTGACCATTCCTTTCCCAAAAGACTATGGCAAAGGGAGTGCCTGGTGATCCCCACCTACTGATGCCACAATCACCATGCCCAAGAGTTATTTTGCACCAGCAGATTTTGAGCCATGTGTTAAATTAAGTCATAATTTCTCTACAGTGGTTGTGCCTGCAAAATGGGAGACCACTTCAAGAAATGAGGAGAGGTGCATTTACACATGCATCACCTGTAAGTGACTTCACATTGTTTCTTTAGGAGAGGAAATCCACTATTTTCACACAGCTAAAGCACACAGTCTGTTTCATAGCAGAATTATTTTTCAAGGGTGTTCTTCCTTTTAATATTTTACAACCTTTGATTGCACATCCAGAGTTTTGGCTTCCTCTCCAAGCAGCTGCATTGCCAAGGCATTTGAATTGTGACAGTTTCTGAGCTGGAATTTCCAATCTTTGAAACAAGGAACTGGGCTAAAACCATTCTCCAAAAGCCTGTGTGTAGTCATGATTTGTAAGAACTACAGACCTGGGACAAATGTGAGTTCAAGTTCTTGGGGCAGGAGGGCTATTAAGTATGCCAAACAAAAGTTCATATTGCTTGAGGATTTTTAAGGGAGCATGTAACATATAATGGCTGACAAATAGCTGAGATCAAGTCCTTCGAGAACGACCAAAAGATTCTCATTACTGTATGTTGTGTCAATAGGGATCATGGATTTTATGGATCTAACAGAGTAACTGCAGTCGTATGCGAAGAGCTGTAGCAATTCACTTGACTGTTTCAGTGAACACTTAAAATACCACCCTCTTCCCCCCCCCGCCCCGTTCAAGCTCCTCAGGTGATTAATTGGAAACAACCCAGTTGCCGTATTGTCAAAGGTCTGACTAACACCCATCAAACCCAGGAAACTCGGACATCTTGAGCACTCCCCTGCTTAGCTCGTGCTGTTGTGCTCAAGGTATTACTGGGGTCTACAAAAAGCGCACGATCATATATATTGTACCATATGTTCACAAATACCAACACACAGCAGCATGAATTAAGGATAGGATTTCAGCCTTCATAATGAAGAGTCTTGCTTTTATGAGTTCAAGTCAGACCCTTAACGTTATTTTAACATAGATTTTGGTGTTTAATTATGTAATAAGATTTACTGCAGTCATCTAACAGATGTTGATTCAGGGTCAGTGTTTCTCATAAATTAGTTCTGAAAGGATTTGTTACTTCTGGGTCAGCAGATAGGTCCAGAGTGCAAAGAAAAAGGGGAAAAACAATAAACACAGAGTTGAAGGGTTTCTTGGGATTCTTTCTTGAGTTACATATCCACATATTTTCATGATCTTAATGACTATAGCCACAGGAATGTTTGCTTTAACACTAAAGATGGCTCAGCCCAAACCCCTATATCCAAACATCTGCAAAGCATGGGAAAGTTCAAACTTTGGGGCTCTTTATTTTATGACCCTGGCCGTTAATTTTTCATACTAATATGACACATTTTTTTCTAGGGCTCTGCAGTGGGAATCACTGTGAACTCTAGCAGCACCCGAAAAAGTTTCATCTTCCTGTGTTTGTTGTCAGACTTTGTGTATGAAGTGCAGCTAAAGACTTATGTAGTTGTCATCACATACATACACTGAAAAGGTGCATCCACCTTCCTTTGAAAATTCAGCCTTCCCATGTCTTTAGAAGCAAGTCATATTGGTACACCCAACTGCTAAGACCTCTCTATAATACACCCTGCTGGTGATGTTATCCATAATATAACTAAAACCACACAACATTATATTCATTCTTCTATAGTTGTGGTTAAAGGCGCTATTCCATATTAAAATATTTTTTCCTCCCCTCTGTAATTTAGGTGCAGACAAATTCCTTTGAGACTGAAATCATACTCTTTATATCTTATCCTGCTGAGAATGCTTTGGCGGAAGGGGACTGAGGCACATTTAATAGTGTTGCTAGCATTTATAGGGTAGTTTTAGCCTGCCAATTGTTTTGCAAACACTGGTGAATATTTGCAATATTCCTGCACTTCAGGGTATGAGAGGTTGAGTGATCTTCCTGCGGCTGTATGAGAAGTTGTAGCTAGAGGTGCAAAAATAACTTTGTTCGTTCAGTGCACTCTAAGACTGCTCAACGTGTAAAACCATTTGCTGAACTTAATCGCCTTTGTCTTGGAAAGTTTAGGGGTTTCATACCTCAAAAACTCCTCTAAGATGAATCCCAGCTATTAGGAGGAGCTCTGAAGTATTTCCCTGAAGAGCAATCACACAGTGGCAAACTGTGAGCCCTGGACTCCTTGCAGAAGTAATGTGCGAGAGGAGGAAGAGCCCGTGGCCAGCTGCTGAATCTCGGCCAGCAGCACTGAACCTGCTCTGTGTAAGCGCTTAGACACAGCCTGGTTGCCGGGGGCTCCCCATGCTCTGTCCCTGCCACAGCGGAGGGCCTCATGAGTGCTGATATACATTTGTACAGTGCAGTACTATAAATTTAAATAGCACTTTCCAGACTCGGGCTTGAAACTCCTCTTTTTCAGGAGTAATTCCATTTAAGTCAATGGATTTACACAATGGATTTACCGCTGCCAGAATAGAATCAGGCCTGTAGAAAGACACACATTCTTTGCCAAGAAAATCTCAGAGCTAACTACTTGAATTGTGCAGTCGAGCTGCAGGGAGGTCAAGTGGACAGACAATGGGACTGGGACATATGGGAAGCCCCTGGTTCAAACCTCAACTCTTAAAATGTCAGGCAGTGTGACCTCTGTCGAGTCAGTTCATCCCCTTATACCTCTGTTTCCCCATTTTCCTTTGTCCAGCTTGTCTATTTAATTTGGAATTTGTTCCAAGAAGGGTGCTTCGCTTCATGTGTTGGGATGGAGCACGGACACCTCACCTTCCCCTTGCTGGAGGACAGTCTCAAAGTCTTTGTTTCCCTGCAACTCCGACCCTCAGCTTCAATATCCACAAGCAGTGTTACACGAGACCATCAGCGGTCCATCAGAAGACAGGCAGACCTGTCACTTGGTGGGATAACGCGCTGTCCTAACACTGTCTTGGGAGGACTCTGGCACTTGTTATTTCACGGCCAGCGTTGGGAGGTGGAAAAAGGGCCTTGCTTTGAACATTTGCTTCACAGCCCTGATCACTAAAGATGCTTTAAAATGAAAGCTTTGACCCTTTGGAGTGGGTCTGTGAGGTGGTGATGAATTCAGCTGGCAGCAAATGTGGGTCACTGGCATGAAAAGCCTCAAGGACTGGAATTTGTGTATATATGTGTGTGGGTATGCGTGTGCGTGCATAATTCTCAGAAGCAGAGTCAGGCCAAGAACCAGCACTCCTGAAAAGCCCCATCTGTTTCTTTCAGCTCCTTCCCACAGCAGCTTGGTCGTTATCAGTGGCAAATGTCCAGAGTCGCTTGTCAAGCATGAAGCTGCCAAAAATCATTAAAACACAACGGTCACCCACACCCTGTACCAGCCAGCTGCAAAACTGTTTCAAAGAGAGTCTGATAAACATATATATGCTTATAATAGCCCAGATAGAGTCATGTATTTCCTACGTGCTTTAATGAACCGAACAACAGCATGAGATGCTGCAATCAGATATTCTTGCCCTTTTCTGTTGTGGCAACTCACAAGCTTGTTTGACGGTGAGGGGAAAGGGAACAAAGCAGGTGGCTAATGGGCTGTTTTTCTGTTTCAGTGGAGCATGACAGAGAGTTTCACCATCAGCGCTGCCACTACCGAGAGTTCAGGTTTGATCTCTCCAGAATCCCAGAGGGGGAAGCGGTGACAGCTGCCGAGTTCAGGATATATAAGGATTACATCCGTGAACGCTTCGATAATGAAACGTTCCAGATTAGTGTCTACCAGGTACTCCAGGAGCACCCGGGAAGGTGAGTGACCCACAGGGAAATCCCAATGAAAGCACAAGCACAGTATGTTCCTTCAGAGAACTATGTCTTAATACTTTTAGAAATACTGGTGCCATCAGCAAAAGTGTCTGAAGAGCTGGGTTTAGGCATCAGGGTTGTACACTGAAATCTCAGTCAGCGCTAAGGCAGTGGGCGTGTAGCTGCCATGTGTGGTCAGCCACCGAGGGCATGGGGAGAAGGTGCCCTGTGAGCCTCCGCCTGCCCCAAAGAGCATCCCCAGCCCTGTCGCTCTTGTCCCTGGGAGCACTCAGTAGCTGAGGAGCCAGCAAGCCTGGCCACATGCTAGTGCAGGGAAAGATCATAAACTGAGAGTATTTCAAGGTTTCTGGGAGACCTACTCTCTTCCTCCTGCCGCTATGGATCCTGAGGTGGCAAAACCACATCCGAATGCTTCCTTCCTAATTGTAGCTTAATTACTAGCCTTTATTACCAAAGGCATTCGAGATCCCTAATTAACAGAGACAGATGACACCATGCTTTTTATATTGACTGATCGTTTTGCATGTGCAAAACTACAAGATGAGCTATTAAATCCATTCCAAGCAATTATTAATGTATGCAAAGCTCCCTGACAAATCCTCCAGGGAACTTGAATAAGAACATATGTTCAATTTTCTCATCTGTTTTTAGTTCCAATTAATCAGCAATCCCAAACCATTTATCAAAGGCACTTAGCTTCATTTGCACATATTTCTTTTACATACAAATCCTACCAAAAGTGAGATTGCATTTATTTACATGAAAAATATTTACAGTCATATGCAAGTCAGAAGTTATTCTTTAGGACTACTAAATATAGGGTAATAATACTACAGCCCTAATTTAGGTTTATGAAAAGAGAAATGCTAGGGATTTAAAAAGGGGAAAGTCCAAAAAGGTAAGAAAAAAATAGTGTAATCAGGACTCTGGCTTTCTGTTTTTCTAAAAGCTAATAAAAATGCAGAAAAAAAAATTGAAATATGACAGGAAACCTTATCAACATTTTTAAATGGTGACAATTTCTAGTGGCTTTGCTCTATGGTGAAAGTATTTAACCACTGGTGTGTTTTCTTTCACGTCTGAAATTCTGAGTTCATGGCTTAAAACTCAGGGTTCTCTTGGCATTTCTAATGACACAATAATTTGCAGGATTTGGGAACTATGCCAATATTAATCTATTATCAAACAGTGATAATTCAAACTATACATTTTAACTAGGCTTTCTTAAAGGAGAAGGCAACAAACCGCAAATGTGCACAGGACCCATTAGATGTCCTGGTTGCCATAAGCATTTAAGTTTATCACATCTTAGGCCCTTCCAGAGATAGAAGCCTCCCTTTGCTGTATTTCTTGAGTAGGTTATTTAGGTACAAGCCTGCAGGGAAGATTTTTCATTCTTGGGAAGAGCAGAAACAAGAGATGTGTTGGCAGATGAAGGGGCCCTAACCAATGTGCCAGGGCATTAGGGAATTGCCAGAAACCTGTTCTTGGAGTCCTTCCTCATCAGATGCCAGGGAAGTTCTTCCTCAGATCCTGATGAGTGAGGTAGGTGCCCACTAGGAATCTTACTGACAGAGTTAGGATGACATTTATCACCTTAATTTTATGATGATACATCCACAGGTTTGTTAAAACTATGTTGAGAGAGGGCTATAAGGTACCTACTGAGAATAGTTATGCGTGGAGCAGCAAGTGTTTCCGCAAACTGTCTCCTTCACAAAGTCTTATTCCTAAAGGAAAAAATGTACACAAAGGGCAGGCATATACATGAACCACTGGCTGGAAGAGGTGAGGAATCTTGCTAATTATACAGATGTTCCAGCTACAAGATTAGATGCAGTTTTACTGCATCATAGTCACCACAGGAACACTATTTTTAATGAGTGTTCCTGCATATTCACCCTTTGTATACATTTTGGCACAGGCAATGGTGAATTTTGAACAGTTTGTCCTGAAAAAATATTCCTGTTGGTTTGGACTGACCAAAGGTAAAAATATTGTCACTAACATTTGTAAAAATATTTGCTCTTTTTCTGCATTTTTCCACTGACATTTTCCAACCGGCTCTGTCACAGACCAGTCATCCAAGTCAGTGTGTCATTGGGCAAGTGGAGAAAGAAAACAAACTCTCTCCAATGTTGATCAAAAAACACCCATTCACTTTGATGCTTCCTTGGCTGTTTGTCTCATCCTGAGCAGGCTGGAAAGTCAGATCCATCTGACGTTGTTAGCAACAAGAGCAAAACAAAGCCAAACCCTCCCCCCCACGCAGGCAAGAAAACCTTTGCTCGCATTTGACTTTGTAGATTCCTCTCCCTAGAGCATGGTAGGTACAATGGCCAACAAAACCCCAAATGGTTTTCCTGCTCCCTGTGCTCTTATGATGATACAAGAGCAGTGGGATCTCCCAGGAGATTGCTGGAATTGCCTTTCAGGATCTGAAAGAGCAGGTATTCTCCCGGCCTGTGCCCCCCGCTACGTGCGCACTGTTTAAGTGCACCAATGCACAGAAGCTCAGTGCCAGGCTCCCCAGAGGCAACTGCAGCATCGTCTCTCCTTTGTAACACAGCAACACACAGCAGAGATCAGGACAGCTTCCAGGGATACAAAACCAGCATGGGATGCAGCTTGGAAAGCCCAAGCTGAGGCTGACTGGAGATTTTTTTTCCTTTGAGGGTAAAGAGATCGTCAGATACACTGAAGGCTTGATTTTCAGTTAAACCTCAGATGAGCCTCCAGTTTGGAGGGTGTGATGGTGTGCCCTCAGTTCAAATAAACCATAGGTATGAGCAGTTCAACAATTAATGACTTGCTTTACGAGTTCAGACAGGTTGGCAGGTATCTAACGAGCAACATCTCTTGTCTGCAATTTATTGTTGGTGAAAAATAGAGGCATAGGTCTTTCCAGACAAACAGCTGCACCCACAGCAGACTGTTTCTGAAATCCTGCCCCTCAATAGTACCAACATTCGAACACAGGGTGGAAGCTCTCTGCCATCCACCTGCTCAGTCGTGGGCAGATGGACACCTAACAACCCTGGCAGTAAAAATGAGAGCCCAGCCCTGTCCTTTGTAGCAGACGGGATGCCACCCTGGACTTTGACTTACAGAAATTATATCTCTGTCAGACTGAAGATATTATTACAGGTGTTTATAGGAAACCAGACTAAATAATCAAATATTCTTTCTGGTCTTTCCAAATCTATGCATTAATTGCAAGGCAAGCTTTTCAAACTGGCAACATCTCCTTTATAAGAAGGCATGTACAGCATTCTTCAGGCACAAAGCATCAGTTATTCACTGTAAGCAAACAAGTACATTCATGAAAAAAAATGTTCCTAATATCATAAACACTGCAAAAACAGTTGATGTTTTGACTAATATAACATGTCTCAAAGCTTTTACATACATAACTTAAAGTCCAGTGACTCATGTCCAACTTCTGTTTGGTCTTCATGGCTCACCCAAAAGCCTGGGAAAGAGTTTTATAAAGCCAGTGACTGGCTTGAGAAGGGTACTGAGCAGCAGGACATCAAGTCTCTGTTTGTGCTCACAAACCCTGCTAGTGGGAACTAAAGGTTGCCATCAGGGAGCTGGGTGCTGCTCAAACCTCTGTCTCCTCTCTCCTGTGTGCTGCAGGAAAGTAAAGCAGATTCCAGTGCTAGGGAGCACACATCACAGGGCACAAGGCTTTACGGTGTTGAAGATCATTTATCTGGGGCATCTACACAGGGAACATGTCAAAATAAAGCTTATGGATATGAGCCTGAGAAAAATGAACTTTGATACTTCTACAGTGGAATCATGAAATAGTTTGTGAACTACTTTGCAAAAGAAATATCCTTAGACTCTCCACTATTGTTGTAAGCAATGGCCAAAGCAAGAATTTCAAAGGGACTTAAGTCCTGAAGAGACACACAGGTATGTGGTGGGATTTCTAACAGCAGCCAAGCAGGATGGATGCCTAACTCCTATTGCAATTAATAGCAACTTGTGTGTTTTCAAAAAGTACCCATGCAGTTCTGGGGCAGATTATCAGTCGGGGCATCATCCTCAGTGTATTAACCTGAAGCTGCGGAAAAAATGCAGACTGTATAGCTCCCTTCAATATCAGACCTTGATCCTGCCTATCTGTCTGCACCTTCAGAAGGTAAAATACCTTGTCCCAGAGTTACATCTCCAATTTCATTGGACCCAGCACTTGCACTGTGGAGTAAATCCCATCCCCTTTGAAGTTGATGGGAGTTTTGTTACTGGAAAGAATAAAGCCAGGTACTTGACCAGCCTTTGGTAATTGAAATGTAGTTGCTACATGTTCAGTTTGTGGCCATTATGGATTTCACAGGCTTCAAAGGCAGTGAATGATTTGAATGCTCATGTTACCAGCCCTACAGAAAAATAAGATCTTGCATGATGCATTCCTGGGTTTGACTTGCAGCTGGAACGCTTTAGTTTGTGCTTCAAACTACACCACTTCTGCACCCAGATCAAACCTGAGCCCCTCTCCAGACCCCTTTCTCCTATTCATTGGAGTCTGTTTCCATGTTGTGGGTTGAAACATGTAATTCTAGTAACTAAGAAAGGCTTAGGCCCACCCAACCCGTGAAGCAGATGTTCCTTCTTTTGGAGTTTTTTTTAAGTACCAGTGCGATCGTTCTAGGGACGGTGCAGCAAAGGGCATAGTTTGTTTTAACATTGTGCCCCAGCTCCATGATGGTACCTGCAAGTACTAACAGCATCTAGAAAGGTACTGACAATAGCTTTGATTTTTTGGGGGGTGACTTATCTGCAAGTCAGTTGATAACTGTACTCATCTCTTAGAAAGTAGCAAGAGAACTTCAGCACAGAAACCCTGTAGCTCTCCAAGAACAGAGCTGCATCTAGTTATCTATTTCAGTCCATTCCTAAAAGCCACTGCAGCCTGTGAAACCTCTGAAAAATCTTGAACTCACTTAGCAAGGCACAACACTTCACAGGCACTTGAGTAGCCGCAGGAGGCATTTTGCATACCCCAGCGGGCTCTTGCTCAGCCAAGTGATGCACTAATAAACAGCAGTTCAATGCTGAACAGAAAACAGCTGTATATAAAGTGTCAGAGATGTATATAGCCTCATTTCTCTCAGCACTGCTTTTACAAGAGGCTTCATATTTAGGAAACATGTTGCATCTCTCTGTAACAAACTCCCATTGCCACTTTTAATCAGTCTTTGAAACCTAGGCCTTACCCTTTCTCAAACACTACATAGGAAAGGGAGCACGACTACTAGAAACGCACAAAACAGAATTAAGAATCTGCTGAAATGATAAAGTGAATTTAATTTCTCCCAAGATTCAACAAAATTTACACCAATCTGTTTCACTACTAGTACAGCCAGTTTTCAGACCAGTCCTTGGAAACCACCTCCAGCAAACTGTATTCCTGCTGTGGCCATCCCTTCACCTGGATGAGGCCCCCAGCGTTGTTTGGCTGGCGGCTCCTCCCCAGGGGCATGGGGAGGGAAAGGGAAGGATAACCAGGGGATCCCAGGCCCGCGGGGAAGGGAAGGTGTGGGAGGAGGGCTGCATCAGGTCTGTGTACAGAGGGTGTTGCAAACGTGCCAGGGAGAGGCCCAGGGAGATCCTGGGGCCCTCTCAAAGTAGGAAAGTCTGAAAAATATTTTCCTAAGCTTGTCTTTGGACAGCTGCAGCCGACTTTAAGCAATGACACCAAGCAAACTGGAATCTGGATACTGCAGTTTTTGAATCCAAACAGATGTCTTCTAACCCCAGATCTCCTCTCACCCTCCCAGGATGCCCTTTATGCTTTCTCCTCCCTCCACCAGCTCAAACATGGATGTGAATTGCCCCTCTCTCCCCATGCTAGCTCCATCTTTGGGCTGCCTGTTGGCAACCTTGCTATCTTGCACCATGCCTGTGACCCAGACTGCCCCCCCAGGGTTAGAATACCAGTCAAGAGGACAGGATTAAGCTCCTGGCTTAGTGGCTGTGGTTTACATGCCGAGTCAGTAGGACATTTAACATATCCATGCCTCAAGTGTTTCCCACTTTAAAACAGAAGCAGGAGGGTTGACCCATATTTGTAAAACTATTCGAAGTCTGCTGCTAGGTGTCACAGTATGGTTATTGTTTAAAACACTGTTAGATCTGTAATTCCTCAAACTAGCAGGTAGGGATGGGAGCAGTGTGGCTGTCGGGCAGCCTCAGTGTGCTCTTTGGGCTGGCAGATTACCTGAACGCAGGCAGGAGACCCACAGGACCTGCCAGCAGTGGCCCTGGGCTGGCTGCTGCCAGGACACAGCCAGGTGAGCCAGGGCTCCAAGTCTGCTCCCAACCCAGCGTGCCAGCACGTCACAGAAATCAGCTTGTCTTGCAATGTAATGAAAGGTGCCAAGAGTCACCTTTGCTGCTGCTGCCTGTTCTTCTTTCCATTTATTTTTATCCCACCTGGAAGTGGTCATCAGTGTTTACTACAACTTGTCAACCGGCCTCTTGAAATAACAGAGCTGACAAGGGGGATGGGGAAAGTGAGTGAAGAAAAAAGACGCAAAAGCAGGGGCTGTTTGGCGAGAGGGCTACCCTCAAGCAGTGTAGACCTTGTAGCATTATAGTTTATAAATGCAGAGTTTCATCTCCAGATCTCTCTTGCTATTGCAGAATTGCTAACTCTCCTATTTTCACTGAGTTTCTCTCGCTAGTCCATGTTCTTCCTTGTGCCCTGACTTATCAAGGCAGGTGATTAGGGGAGACACTGCGCTTCTGATTTTTGGACATGTTTCTAGTGTTTACGGCTTCAAGCCAAACTACGTCCTAGAGGCTGAAAAAATATCCCAGCAGAAAGCAAAGGACCCATACATACTGTTTTCATGAAGCTTCCTTGTTGTTAATCCTTTCTCTTATCTTAGAATTACCACATTGCAACATGGTAACTCTCTTCCTCACTGCTTCCTTTCAGGATACTCTTACTTGCTTTTTCTGTATTTTGTCTCCCCTTCTTTCTCCACTCATCCCCACGTACCTCACTCCTTCCAGTCCTTTTCTCTTCCACTAATCACCTGTGGTCCCTTTTCTTACCCCACTCATGCCACCAGCCCTCCACAGCCCTTTGGCAGCTTCAGCCCTTCCACCTCCGTAAAGCCAGCTGCTTTCCAGACACGATCTCACATGCATCCTCCCCAGCCACCCTCACTTTGCAATACTTGTTACTCACCCTCGAGTCCAGAAAACACATTCACTAAGGAAATTTCATAGACCACACAGCAGTTATATGACCTGTAGATAAATTTTTGGGAGTGCTTTCTAACAGGAGATGACTCTCCTTTCTGGCATCCAGTGCCAGACGCTACCAAAGTGATCAGTAGACAAGTGCCAACCTCCTGTCCTCATCTTAGGCTCCAATGACAGCTTGATGCTTGAGAAAACTGAGCTGAAAGCCCGGAGTTTTATCATTACTAAAAGCTTTGACGCTCCTGCTGATGTCAGTACTTTGAACACTGAGCCATTTTGATGTGGTCTCAATAAAACATACTTGTAGTCTGGATTCAGCCTTCATAATTTATGTAACTCTAATCTAGACATTAACATTTCCACATCCCAGCTTAGTTTTTTTTGTAAAATGAGGATCATGTGCCTTTTCCTATCTCTTGGTCTGGTAAGAGGTTCCGTATAGTTTCTCACGTGCTCTGAAGTTCTCAGATGAAGGGAGTGAATGCAGGGCCATAGAACCAAAGTGATTTTCTGCCTCCTGGTTGCAGAGCCATTATTCACATCATCCCAAGAATGCTGTAAATATGCATACAGTTGGTAGGTAAGGTAGCAGAGAGTAAGATGTGCACTAGAAACCTTTTCCCTTTGTGCTTAGATCTTTATCTCAAAGCTAAAACTCAAACCAGCCACATTAGTTAGACTTAACTAGCACTATCTCATATGACAAGTCATTAAATGGGAGCCCTCAGACCAAATTTTATTTAAGTCTAAGCAGAATAATATTTCTTTGCCATGTTTATTATGTCTTGTCCAACAATGATGTCTACAGGGCCTGCTGCCTATTAGCTAGTGATTTAACACTGTTTGCCGTAAGTCTTTGGAGAGCAGGGCATTTCACTTAAAGAGAGGTTGTTCTTTTAAAAAGAACAAGAGGTTTCTTTACATCGGAACAGGCGCCACAATCTCAGGAGTCTCTGCTTGCAACACCAATCGGGTTTGGCATCCCATCCCTGGCCACTGCTGATGGGCCAGAGTGGAAAGGGCTAATCCAGGAGTGCTTGAACTTCACCGGAGAGCATCTGAAACAGGGCCTTTTTGGGTCCAAATCTTCCAAGTGTGTGTGGGAAGGACATTTCCCTTCAGTGGGTCCCTTTCATCTCTCTCACTTTGGGCTTCCCCTCCAGGCCTATTGTTTGCGCATTGCTGTAACTACAGGAAAACAAACGCATTATACAATTTCCCAGACTGACTCACCCCTGGTACTTGATGCCTCATGTTGTCTGGTTACCCTGATTGCATCATGTCAGCATGGGAAGCTTAAAGGCTGGTTTTTCTGAGTAATACTACTTCAGCTGAGCAGTAGCTAAAACCAAAAAAAGTTATCATTATTGCTATTATCTTCAACCTGCAAACTACAAGGGAGAAAAACCAAGCAAGCCAAGTCCCTGTTAACTAAACCTTGTGTGAATCATGAGTTCCAGTCAGGGGCCATGCTTAAATGATGCAGTATGTGAATATAAAAACCCTTTACTTCTGGAAACTTGGACTCAGCCATTGGAACGGGCCAATCTGTACTACTCCCTCGTCCCTGGCTCCTCTGGGATGCGTTTTGTTCAGTGTGTTGTAAACAGGGAAGGGCGGGAGGTGTCCACGTGGCTGTGTCATGCACTGCGGGAACAGGGCCATTGCTTCTGGGTGGGGATGAAACCCCAGGAAATTTGTCCCCCGGTTAGAGTTCAAGCATCTTACATTCCTGTAACTAATGCGCATGTGGAGGGAGGGGGTTATCCGTACTGTTTATCTTGAGCTGTCCTAGGTGCACCCAGCAAAGCTGACTGAGCTCCAGAGAGCAGCTCCTAACACCTGGGTTGAGCCTCTCCAACGCTGCACCACAGCTCCTTCCTGAGCCACCCGCTTTGGCTGCCCAAACGTCAGCTGAGATTCTCCCCGTAGGATCCCTTATGCCTTAGCGAGGAAGTGTTGCAGCAAGTTCAGTTCTGATGTAAGGCTTACTTCCACAACCCAAAATTTGGTTTAAAAGAAAGCAAAACTCCCTATCCCGTGCCTTCCTCCATGGCAGGGACATGCTGGACAAGGGAAGGAATTACAATCGTTATAATCCTGCACCTGCAAAACATCTCATGCAAGCAGTAGACCTCGCCTCCTCTTTCTGAATTGAGCTGACACAGAAATCCACTGCTTTCCCTCAGGCTGCCACATGCAGCACTAATTGCACCCTCAGCAGCATTGGCTGCATCTACATATTCAGCCAGATACTGTGTTTTGGTGAGGAAAAGGAGAGGTTCCTCCTCTTCTGCGTGCTGGGCAATGTGCTCACATGCTCTGCAGAAACTAATTTCAAAAGTTTAATTTCATGTAAGCCAGCACAGAGCCAGAGGCAGTGACATCTATTAGCTCATGGAGGAAAGCCATTCTCTCTTACACACTCTGGCCCACAAAGGTTGAAAGGAAAGCTAGATAGTAAAAACATTGCAATAAAACTCCATTTCTGTTTTGAGTCAGCTCTGTGGGACAAAAGCCTCTAATTTCTTGGTATCTCACAGAGAAAAGAATCACTAAAAGCTAAGAGACAAAAGCCTCTATGCTGACAGCACTTCTCAGATTCATTTTTGATCACTTGATATTTCGTGCAAACAAGAGGCACTGTTTAAACTGAATTAAATATATATATTTGCACTGACAAATCAGTAGTGACAAAATTAATAAGGTCTTCTTTAAGCTTTGAGGACATGATTAAAGGGTTTTCCAAGGATATTTCTGCATTCAAAAGGATATAATTACACTTAAACAAGTTATCATGTTTGTGCACTTTAAGTACAAAAGCAGCTCGTACAGGACTTGTCTAGACACTTCCACCATGTTTCTTTGTTCTTGTAAAGTAATTTTTTATAAAGGAACTGCACCACTACCCAATTTTTTCATCCAAGTTTTATCTCTTTCTTAATTTCTGATAAGAGAAGATTCCTTCCTTTACAGAATCTGTGTTTTCTCAAATTTTCATTTTACAGAAATTTGCCAGGAAATGTTTTGTAAATCCAGGATAACTTCACCCTTTTCAAATGCACAAAATCCTCTCTGTTTTGGATCTTTCTCATTTTCTGGTATTGGTTCTTCAACTAGAATAACTCATCAGCAGCCTTTAAAAAAATTAAGCAATGAGTTGGAAGAAAATTGCCACCCAAAGTAATGCAGACCTGTGACTGTGCAGAGGGTTATTGCCTCAATCAATCATCTGTAACCTCAGACAAACAAATTTAGAAAACCATTACATATGTTAATGTATGCACACCCGTGTTCCAGCTGGCTTGCACCAATGCTACAATTATGCATAAACGTCAGGAAATTATGTGTGGAAAGGATAATGAGCAGCATTGTCTGCCCAATTACCGAGTTTGCATATGCAAACAATAATTTTGCAAATCTGTGCCTGGCAAGTGTTTTTTCTGAAGTTGTATCAGCAGCTCTAAGGTTAACTGTAACAGCAAAGTAACCCCAAACCACCTCAACTCTGCTTCAACCCATTCTCCCTTTTCCGAAGGGAAGAAAAGCGCTTCATCGGGAAAGCATGCCAGCCCTGCTCCAGCATAACCTGCCTATTGCTTGGAAGGCCGACGAAGTGGTGTTCCTTGAAGCATGTATGTGGATGCCTATAGAGACACCAGTGGAAAGCCTGCGTAACTGGGAATTATGCTTCTTTATTTCAGGGATTCAGATTTGTTCCTGCTTGACTCTCGAACAATCTGGGCTGCAGAAGAAGGGTGGCTGGTGTTTGACATTACTGCAACCAGTAATCACTGGGTGGTGAATCCCCAGCACAATCTTGGCCTGCAGCTATCCGTGGAAGGCATCGACGGTGAGTGTCAGACATCAACATCAATCAGTGAGTTTGTTTCAGGTACACAATTCCCAGCCAGGGAAAGCCTTTAGCATTCAGTACTCTTTCCTCTGAACAGGATTTCTTAAGCATGTTTTTCCTGCATTTGCCTAAGATGGAAATAACAATAATAAAAAAATAATCTGTAGACATATTTCAGGTTAAGGATATACTCAAATGCTTTAACAGATTGGTAACCTGTCTGCAGTCATTTCAGTATTAGCTATGTACACATTGCTGTCAAGGTATGTATACGCTGCTGGCTAATTTGCAGGTAGTGCAATCCAGTCGAGGAGAGAGGAAGAAACTTTGCTATGTATGAAAAGACACAACTGAGTGATGTAGAAGACTGGTGTTAATTAACACAAAAGTCCTTTCAAATTCAGAAAACAGCTAGGAACCATTTTAATTTCCTTTGTGGCAGTAGAAATTACTAGTAAAGTCATGCCTGGTCTGGAGTCCAAGGTCTGCAGCATGCTTATGGTACAAACCTGTGAGGTTTGGGAATTGGTAGGAAGACCTGACTCTGAAATATCTCCAGAAAGGATGTGTTCAGAATCAGGCAAGGAATTTTCCTAACCAGGTCTTAACTAAAAAGTCATGCTGCTTTGTCTTAAAGTTAAGATTCCTGATGCTTACTTGGAGACTTGTGCAAGAAAACCAGAGTATTCTGGATCTTCTGGAGGGTTCCCAGGATCTGGGACCATCTGAAACAGCCTGGCTACCCCACAAGAGAGGCTAAGAAAAACCCAGCTCAGAACTACTATATATACTCTGAATGTAGTTATCTAAGGACATACTTTCGTTCTCCAGATATGCATCTATGATATCACTTGCCATTGGTTTTTATGCAAGACTCTGAACATTTCCAGTAAGTGGTATTTTGCATAAAGACTGTGCAAAGCAGTTTTGAAACAGGCAACCTACAAAGAGTCATTTACATGAAAGGGTGATTTTATTCATGTGAGACCTGCACACAGAGAGGTGCACAGGGTTTGTTTTAACCTGCCCTGAGCAATCAGTGAATACAGAAACCCAAACACAGATACAAAGCAGGAGCTTCACCATGGAAGTTACTAGTCCCCACCCCAACGATAGATGCCTTTTTCCATCTCTGTATGAAGATTCAAATTCAACCCAATTTACAAGTTAATCTTAACTCTTCAATGTTAAAACAGTAAGGTGAATTAACAGCTAAGACAAGCTTAACCTGTTTTCAAACACTTGTCCTTGTTTTTAATTTCCAGTTTGCCTCCTAAATGATATACTTGGAAGTACAGAAGTTGTGTCCATGATCATGGCACATTTGTTCAGTTGTGGTTCACATATAGGAAAACCATCGAGACCCAGCCCAGAGTCCACAGAAAAGTGATAGCTAGAAGTAGGCTTAATATATCTAAATGCTGTGGATACCACAGTACCACACTCATGCACTTCTACCGATAAAGTCGTCTTAATCGCTCTGTCCTCCCCCATCCTTACCTAGTCATTTTACAGCAAATCGAATTTTTCAACATTAAGGAGGAAGGCAGCTGATTTATGAATGTTACAGATTTCAGTGGAGACTTGTCAGGGTCCTGCATCCAAGGAAATGCTGCAACTTTGCACACACTTACAGTAACCCCATCTGCTCTGCTGGAGCAATTAGAAGTGGACCCTTAAAAGCGTACAGCCGGATCTATCACAGAGAGTGCTTTCAAAGACAAAAATTCCCAGGTTCAGTGATAAGTGCATTCTCATCTGTTATTCAACTCAATGAAAATTAGGAATCTGATTTCTTTTTGCACTCCTGAGAAATCTGAGTTTGTGTATGATTTCCACCCTTTGCTAAGTAACTTGCTGCTTTCTCAAAACAGATTAACAAAATACTTTAATCATCCTGTCATTAAAGCTAGAAAAGCCAACTGCAATGTTTAAGAAGTAAATACAGAGATACAGGAACTGGTTGTCTGCTTGTCTTCTGTAACCAAGTCCCCTGGCAGCGCACCTTTGCACTCACATTTCTCCACCACACACCTGAATTTTTGTTTCTATTTTGAATGGCGAGGACATGTCCTTCCTTGCTGCCCAAGTTTCATTTTGGTTTTAGATCAACTGTGTGCGCTAACAAGAAAGCTACTTTTACCCCTGGACTTCATATGAAAATCATATGCTGCAAACAGCAGAATTTTGATACAATGCTATACGCTTGGGCAGCCCCCAGAGCTTTAAGCGAATTAGAAAAAAAACCCTTTCCTTTGTATGTCTTGTTACATAGAGATCTGTAATCATGAAGTCTATTTAAAAAAATTCTGACATCACAAGTGCTGTTCAGATGAAATTATACAAAAGAAATTAATTACCTGATCTTTGTATTTCTTTATAATCTTGCCAAATAAGTCTATCAACATGTATAACTAGGGTGGAATCAAAGGGTATTTGTTTACTCTTAGAAAATAGAGATCAACGCAAGCAGCAAGCAAAAGAAACGTTCGAGTGACTCAGTAGCCTTCAGCGAGCTCTCAGCCCAGCACCCGATACGCCTTGTTTGGCAGCAGCACACGGGAACAGCAGCAGCCCACTTAGTTTTACTTCGTTTATTACTTAAGATCCCATTTTTGACAGTATTAAAAAAGTAGCTTCATAAAAGCAGATAAAGCCATGCCCTCTGGTTCAAGAGCACAGCTTTAGTTCTTCTGGGAGAAGTTTATCGTTGTCTAGTGGTGACTACTCATGTCCTTGTGTTTAACCTTGCTTTCTGAAGGTATAGGAAAGTTAGAAAGTGATTTTTTTCCCATCACTATTAAAAAGAAATATGCTACTTTGCATACAGAGCATTACGTGCCTTTTTCCCTCCACCAAGGGAACACTCCCACCATACTGGCCTTGAACATGACGTCTTGGTGTTACACAAGGAATTCATTGGTCAAATGCTACTTATTGCTGCACTAATGCAAATCCATTAAACATATCAGAGTGAAGTTGGGTCCCCTCACTGCATACTGCTGACCTACTCTCTAGAGACATGGTAAAGGTAAAATGATTTACACTGGAAAAACCACAGCTGTAGAGGTACTTGCTAGTTTAAACAGCTTTGGGAAGCAGAAAGGCTTCTTTAAAGGACCGGAAAAGTCATAGGAGCGGTATTCAGTGAGCTCTAACTCCTGCAGCTGAGCTTGTTTTCAGGAAATAAGGCTTCAATCCAGCAAAGCCTGGGCACAAGTGGAACTACTTATATATTTAGCATTAGCTACTTGGTTAAGCACTTTGTGGGCTCAGCCTCAAATGTTTAAAATGAAAACTGTTTGGACAAGTTTCCGGAAAGTAGCTTAAACAGAAGATGAAGAAGTTGTTGATGTGTGTCCACATCTAAATCTACATACATGAGGTTTTGCATTTGCTATTGTCACCCAAGCTTTCCTGGTGCCCTGTCCCAAAATTCCTTTTCCGTTATCTAGTTTGCAAGGCCTGGCCATGCTGGGCAGTTGTCCTGCTGCCAAGCTTCCATTAAAACACCTCTTGAGCCAGTCCTCTCCACAAATCCCATGTATTGCAGCTTAGGACTTGCTCACTGGGCTGCACACTTTTAGAAAAACAGAAAATGGACCCCGGCCTGAGGCTGGTCCCTTTCTTGGCCTCAGGCTTTGACCACAGCCCCCTTTTTCTGCATCTGTCACATTTACCAATCTTTTGGCCACATGCAAGAGCAAAGATGGAAACAATTCCATAAAGACAACAATTTATAAGCCTTGGCATTTACTTTACTCATCTTAAAAACAGCAGTTATAGAATATTGCCTAGAAATGGTTCAGGTTACCAGCTGCTTTTCACACAATAGTCAGAAACTGGTAAGATAAGGACATTTTTGTCAGTGGACTGTAGGGCCCCTCGCCTGCTCTCCCCAGCCAGGCAGGCTGCCTTTCAGGGCTTCTCTAAGAAAGTGTCAGCTGTCCCTTGGCATATTTGATTTGTGGCTGACAAGGCCCAGCTCTGTCCTTAGCAAAAGGATCACAAAAGCCATTAACATAACTTTGACTTAGCAGCAGTACTCAGTAGCTTGGAACAGGATAATTCTGGATATCACCCCTGCATTTCACAACAGCACCCAGACATCCTTTGGAGACAACAGGGAGAAGTATTAAATTTCCCACTGCAACCCCCTCCTTGTGTTTTTTGTAAATAATTGATTTAATTCTACAGAGAAACCACCTAATCATCTTTTACCAAAAATCAACTTATTTTTAAAGCCCAGGATGAAGAAAGCATGAACAGTAATCAACAGTTTTGCAACAAAGTTATCAGGTACAGTAGTGCTAAGATGCAGCAATAAGCAAAATGTCTCTAAAGATCCAAACTATTTGTTTCTCTCAGCTGCAGTATATCTGGAACTCTGTCAACATTTCATACAAGGCATTTTTATTTTAAGTTAATAACCTTCCAGTGGGAATTTAGTGTTCCTATGGGCTGAGTTTTATGGTTCCTTTTATAGGATCGCTTCAAATTATAGGTTGGTGAACTTAAAGAAACCCCTCTAAAGAATGCAGGAAAAGTTAATGCTAAGCGGATTTAGGGTAAAATAATTATATGTAGGACTATTTTATTTAACTTTTACATGCAGATATAAAATGAAGTTAGCTGTGCTGAGCTGCTCTTGTCAGAAGCTGCTTTGCCGATTAAGTCCAGGCCCTTGGTGGATCGACGCATACAGACGTGCCTAGGAATCACCCTTACCAGCCAGACAGCAGCTCTCCTCCTTATTATCCTTACTATGTCTGCTGAAACTGAAAAGTTACCGCAGGCTCTCTTATCAGTCCATTCTGTTATTAAGGGCAAAGCATCAATCCCAAACTGGCGGGTCTTATTGGAAGGCATGGCCCGCAGAACAAGCAGCCATTCACAGTAGCCTTCTTCAAAGCCACCGAGGTCCACCTCCGCAGTATTCGCTCCACGGGAGGAAAGCAAAGGAGCCAGAATCGATCAAAAACGCCAAAGAACCAGGAAGCTTTCCGGGTGTCCAACATTGCAGGTACAGTGCGGGCTGCTGAGATCCATGTTTCTGGGCGTGGGATAATGTGGGAGCGGTTTCTCCCACATTCAGTCTGTTTGTTGTCTCTCTGGTCTACCACTAGTGTTCAGTTGCTGGTTTGAAACTACTTGGGATTAGGCATTATTCAAAAAAAGTTGCAAAAATAATGTTTCTTCAAAACAATGCTAAGATGAGGGATTTCTTAATCCAATTAAAAAAGAAAAAAAAAAAAGGGCACCTAACCAGAAAATCTACTTTCTCCCACATGAAATAAACTCTCATTTTGAAATGCAAGATAATTACATTAAAGCAATGAATGATCAAAATGACAATATATTTCAGAATATCTGAATCAAAATGCTGTAGATTTTCAGAGTTTGTGATTTTAAGTTTAGCCCCCGAAAAGTAGTCCCAAAAATTTTGCACGGAAAACTCATTCGTTGCTCAGGATAACCACAGCTATTTTGGGGGGAGCTGTGCTTCCTAATATGGAAGAAAACTCCGTCAGGCATTTGAAATAGAAACGTGGCTTCCTTATGAGATACCTCAGAATAACAGGCCCTTGGTGACCTTACCAGCAGGAACCACAGCACAGGCTATCTCTGCTGAGGGCAGGGGCAAATTCCAGCTCTATTTCTGCCAGCGCTTCACTGAATGGAAGGAGAGCTTGCAAGAGTTGGAAGGAAAATGACAAGTAGGGCACAATATCATCTTATGCAACTCGCTTTTGCCTTGGGTTGCTTGGGGTTACCTGCAAGTTTATGGGAGAACTCTCTCCCATCAGTTTTGTTGCAGCTTCCTTATATTTAATCAGGTCATTCCTGTCCTAGAACTAGTGATGTTTTTCTGCAGCCCTGGTGATAGGTGTGGCTTCTCTGACCTGCCCACGTGTATGTATTTCTGTAGCTCTCACCCCAAATCCAAGAGTCTCTTAAAATGGTTTTCCATAGCTTATGTTTCTGAGCTCTGGGTTTTGCAGTTCCACCAGCATAGATGGTCTGCAGTTTAGTGTGCATTTTTATCATCTATTTGCTAAATCAATTCAATTTTTAAAGGATAGGTAGTGGACAAAAGAATTTCTTACTTCTGCGAGTAGGTTAGAAAAGTCCCTGTAACCAGTATCCTGCTTCCAGCTAGGGGACCCTGTGTTGAGTTAGCTTCCAACAACAAGTGTTGAAAAAATATTTTTCTGGTACTTCTACTGGGGTCTCCAGCTCAGGCTATATGTCCAGGATGGACTCAACTTTAAAACTGCACTGATAGTCATGGTTATTCAGATCCACAATTCAAGTCCATGATTTATTCTTTGGCTTCAGCATTGTCAACCATTGCAAGCAGTCTGTAATCTGGATCCAGCTGCACTGGACAGAAGAACAGATTCCACATTATCTTAATGCCATGTGTCACCTTTGTAGGCCTGAATTTGCAACTATCACAACTAATGCAGATGATTCAAAGACAGGAATTTAGAAGATAGGTAAAGGGTGCCTTTCCCTATCACTCCTTTCATAGGTTCTCCTTTTATATAGTAGGCAATAATCAGAGAAATCTATTTCTTGCTAATATGAGGTCAGAGGAAGCCCAGGGAAAAAAAAAATAAAAAAAAAATCTGTTTTCTCAGGCTTTTTTTGGCTTTGCACAAAGTGCCAGAGGGGCATTTCATACGTACTGAACCCAGACATTATTTTATGATTAAAACTGAAAATGTTAAAAAAAAAAAAAAAAAAAAAAGCCTTAAGTGCAACAGACAAGCAGTGATGCCTCACTCCCTTTTGGGGCATTGCTGTGGGTGCTGGGGCATGCAGCAAGCACAGGGGCAGCCCAGCCTTATGGCCACCCATTCTTGCCATGCAGAGAACAGCAGCAGCGACCAGCGACAAGCCTGCAAGAAGCATGAGCTCTACGTCAGCTTCAGGGACCTAGGGTGGCAGGTAAGGGCTGTGCGTGACTGGGCTGTGAGCTGGGATGGCTTTGTAGATCGCTTATCAAGCCCCTAACTGGATATATTTTTTTTATCCCCGAGAGAAAAAGAATTGTATATTGCCTTTGGCATGCTTAAGAAGTGCTTCTGCAAAGTTCGAATATATAAATATTTAGTGTAAGACTGTCTAGAAACTCAACACACTTACGTCCTTTTGAAAAACTGTGGCCTTGAATTTTCTCTGGCAGTGCTGAATGCACATACGGCATTTTCAGCTATCAATTCTTTTAGACCTGGTTAAAGACATTTTCATTTCTGAAAGCTTGTGCCTGCATTTCAGCAATGGGTGAAGTGATCCTTGTGGACAGCCAGGAGGACACTGCTGAATGGATAAACAACTAAACCCTGAAGTTCACCTACTCTATGAGCATATTTGCAAAGTGGGATATGTCCCTCCAGGAAAAGCAGCTGCTTTAGAGGTGTATAAGATAGCATTAGAAAGGCCAGCATACCAGATTTTCATTTTGCAGGCCACTGTAATTGCATGTGAATCTGTGAATCGATAGTTTTATCTGCTGTTTTACTTTTTGTTTCACTGCACAATAATTCTGTCTTTCTCCACAATCTAACGTACTCAATTTAATCAAGGACTGGATCATTGCTCCGGAGGGCTATGCTGCATATTACTGTGAAGGAGAATGTGCTTTCCCGTTGAATTCATACATGAATGCTACAAATCATGCCATTGTACAGACACTGGTAGGTGCACTGTAGCTCCTACTAGAGAATTATATCTGATAGGTGCTACTCAGAAATAAGTTTATACACAAAAAAATTCTCTAAGCTAACAAGAGAAGGAAGGTCTGCATTAGCTCATTAAGATGCCTGCAGCATCTGGCTCAACATGTCTAGCCAAGTGGCCTGAATTAATAGTTGGCTAGGAATTACCCTGTCTTTGCTGCAAGCTTTGACATGCTCTCTCTAGTTTAAAAGGGCCCTGCGATAGGTATCTCAATGGTGGTATAGTCCCACTGCATGGGAAGGAAAGAGCTGGACGTGAGACCCACTATCAGCATCTCTTGGAAACACTCTGTAAGGATCCACTGTACGCTGCCACCAAAAGCTGATTTGGAGGCAGACTGAGAAAGGGGTCAGTGAATCCCAAAATTACACAGCCCAGCTGCTCTGTGGGTGTATTTATTTTATGAAATTGTGCAAAGATGTCCAGATGGGAGCCCCAAGCTGGCGCATCCTCACGACACAGTGCCTGTGCTCAGGGGGACCATTGGCTGGGGGCCACCCAGCCCCAGCTGTGTCACCAAAGCCAATGCACCACAGCTCTTGGCGTAGGCCAGAAGACATGTTGGTTCCGAGCACCCCGGCCAGGCAGGACCCCCAGCTGACCTGCCTGGATGCCCACCCCTACCCAGCTCAGGTCCAGCTTAACTGCCCAGGCCGCCCGCACACATCTGCAGGGCACGAGGAGGCTCACAGCACCTTTTCATCTACATCCCATGTCCCATGCGCATCTAAGGACAACATTGCAAAAAGCGTTAAGGAAACTAGAAGCACCTACATTCCCAAGGGAAGAACTATCTGCGTGGTTTTTCTCCTGGTAGATTGCTTTTTATTTGCTTTTTTTCCCCCTCTCCTTGGAGGTCCCACAGCAGGGAGCACAGGGACCCGGAGCCCTTGGCCCCAGCTGGGTCTCAGTGCTGCCAGCCGCAGGGACAGGGGCCCCCGCCCAGGGCTGATGGGATTTCTCACAAAACCTCGCCCGCACGTCCCACAGAGTTTATCGTAACTGGTACACTTCTGCAGAATGCTGACTGCTCTGACAAATGGGAATTTTCTAATGAAAACCTGCCTCACTGAAAGATTTCCAACTAGATCTGACTTGGGTGCTTGCGTCAGCCTCTGTACAGGCAGGGGACATCTCAAAACGTTTGTACACAAAGCCAGGTGTTCGAAACATGTCTGAGTGAGCGTATGGGACAGACAGAAGAAGGTTGCCTGGGAAAGAAAAACATGGGGGAGGAGAGGGGAGAAGTAAATCTTAACACTCCTCTACTTTCATTCCCCAGGTTCACTTTATAAACCCAGAGACTGTGCCGAAACCCTGCTGTGCTCCTACACAACTCAATGCCATCTCAGTGCTCTATTTTGATGACAGCTCCAATGTTATCTTAAAAAAATACAGGAACATGGTGGTACGAGCATGTGGCTGTCATTAGATTTGTAGGAAAGAAAAAAAAAAGTTATTTGTAAAGATTGGTTTTGTATGGCTATATGGGGGAGGGGGAAAGGTTAGCACTCCAGCTATGGGTTTAAAAAAATCCCTAACAGTTTTTAGGACCGGGCTTCTGAAAGTTCAGACAATGGAACAGTTTCTGGATCTAAGTGGTATTTGAACACATTTTGTTTTAGTTTATTACAGACAATGAGCTTGTAAACTGAAACAAGCCAGAGAAACCATTTAAAACCAAATCTGCCTACAAAATTGGCTCCTACAATACATACTTTTGCAAATGAGTCTTTCTGAAGATTGCAAACTCAGTGTTGATTGTGAGTTAAAATATAATAATCTATCCAAGGTGAGAATGTGCTGTGACTAATAAGCATGTGTAGTTCCTGTAACACAGTTTGCAATAAAACAAGTGAACAAAATATACCTGGAGTGAACAGGTATTTTGTTAGAGAATTATTACTTCCATCCCTCTGTTTGCTTCAATTTCATAAGCAAAACCAAAGATTAATTACATGCAACTTCTAGTTTTAAATTATAGTAGGAAAACCTGTATCTGAATTGATTCAAATTCAAAGGACAGATCAGTCTAAGAAAAAAAAAAATTCTAATTGGCAAGCAAAAGAACTGAAGAAAATAATTCCAAAGAGCAAGACTTTTTGGGTATACTTTTTTCTGTCAACAGGGAAGGAAATTTCCTCTAGCAACCAGAAAGAATTTGAATTTGCTATGAACTTGAAACAGGAAAGCAGCAAAATGTTAAGAAACAGGGGTTAAACCTAATGTTTAGCTGGGGTATCCTAAGAAGTTACAGAGTTGTGAAAGCCAGCTAAAGATCCTGCTTCTGTTTGGAAAATGTCCATTGACTTCACTGACAGAACAAACTCCAATGCTTTTTCGACAACGTGGAGGCTCAAGTGCAGAAGGTGCTGTAAGCTGGGACATACACCCAGCACCACGCAGACCCAGCTAGAAACAAGCTAGGAAACCTTACTGCCCAAGGTCAGTGTTGACAATAAAACCCCTGCTCTACTATTGGCTTCACCTTTAGAAAAAAAAATTTTAAAAATCCTTTTCAAGAGTCACACCAACAAACTGGAACCAGGAGCAAGAAAACGTCCCCTCAGGGCTTTTCTTTTTCCTTCTTTCAAAGTCACAGGTTACACAAACATCACACTTAAGTAATTAAAACTCAATTAAAGTTGTTGTGAAGAAGAATACAAAGTAGCACTAACCAATCACAAACCAATTCAACACTTTGGCATACGCTGTGATTACAAAAGTTGGATTGGCATAAATTTCACCAGGGAGATAAAAAAGAAAATTCTGTCCAATAAAACACCAGGTCCACAGCACATCCAGCTCTAAATCTCCAACTTCAAAAACCTAAACCTCCAACAGATGGGTCCAGAACATAATAAATCCATGGAGATCATTCCCTCTGCTCAGTGAGTGGACAGGGCAATGCAGCCGCAGTGGGAACTTGGCTCCATATCTTGCCTTAGAGGAGAGTTAGGGAAAGAAGATAAATGAACGCAACTGCCCGATTCTGGAAATCACTCACTGCTCTTCTTCCTTTAAGTCACAGATCAAATCCAGACCAGATGCCTCACTTTAAAAAGACTAAGCAAAGGAAGAAAAAAATTACTGTCTATGAAATAAATTGGAAGCTTGTTTCTGACAGTCTAATTCTAATCTAAGTCAATTGGTGTTTTCCCAGCAGTTTTCTAAGTAGCAGGATTAGGCTCATGGGAAAGTGGAATTCTCTCCATGACATTGGTAGGTTTTGGACCGGGGCCTTGGTGAGCAGTTGCCACATTGCCAGATGTGACCAGCTTCCAACCCAGGCAACTCAAACATCTGCAGGACCAGCCTGGCCACAGCACACAGGCTCTGCAAGTGCAACTCCAGCAAACTTCCTAGCTGCCCCAAGGTGAGACTTTGACCACACACAGCCAAACGGCAGGACAACAGCTGTGGCCCAAAGACCATCTTTCCCTGGAGCCTGCAGAGAAGAGCATTGATGATAAACAGCCAAAACTGCTCTCAGTGCATCTCTTATTTAGAGCGAGGTATTGAAATCACACAGATTGGAAGTGTCTCTTGACATTGTATATGTATATACACCAGTGCTTCTATAAACCTCCTAAAGGAGGTTAAGGTGCTGCCTAGAAAGTTAAAAGCTAATCATGCCTAAACTTCCACTATTTAGTAGTCAAGGATTAGTTTTTCTTGCGGGTGTTTCAGTGTTGGTGGTCACTGCGTTGGTGTATTGCATTTTTAACTTGGACCACGGTATCTTGCTGTATAGGATTCATATATTAAATATTATGTGGGGATTGTTTCTGTTTGGTTTTGTTTTTTTGAAACATAATAACAGGATTTCTGTTGCTAGGCTCAACATCAGCTTCACTGTTTGTACATTTTTATGTAAATAGTTGTCACAAGCGGAAGAAGAATTATTTATTTCCACCTCGGAATTCCTTTTCAGTCACATCCAGGAAAAATGATTCTCGGTTCCTAAACACATTTGTTTCCTTATTTAAGAAGATATTTATTAACAGTTGGCAAAAATGCATACACTTTTCTGGTTCTTTTCATACAGGAGTTGTCAGAAGCCTTTTGTACAACCTAGTAAAATAAATCATTGCAACTTTGCAAAAGATATCCCAACAGCATTGTGTATCTGTGTGGTTATTCTCCCTATATTCAAAGAACCTTTCTGCCTGGGCAATATTTCATCCTGAGCCTCTGTTTTCACATAGGTCAATCTCTACGTACAGGCAAAACCGGCACATGTCGCTATTTGGTGCGACTCCTTCAGTCCAAATACAACAGAGAGAGAAGAATACAAAAAATATGAATATGTTTTGCAGTCTGCACTGCAAAGATCCATGATTGAATTATAGTGCAGCTGTCAGCAGCTGTTTCAAAGAAGCAGGGGGTAAATTAGTTCTGTTTACTGCTAACATAGTTCAGAGATTTAGTCATCCCAATAAAATTATAGAGGCACAAGAAAGGAAGAAAGAAACTCCAAAGGAACATCAGCCAAGAAGCTGACATTTTCTAATTTAGATTGTTTTAGCATATTTCAGAGATGCTGCTGGCATGAGGTTTCCTACTGTGGATACCACACCGCATTGCTATGGAGGCAGCTGAAAAAAATAATGGTCTAAATCCCTGTATTAACTAAACATTATATCTTCAGGGCATACCAGCAATTTTTGGTTCTTGTTTACTTTGAACTGTGAGCAGAGTTGTGCCAGTTTATGTAGATGTATTTGCTGATCCAGAGGCTTAAATCATCAGCAATTTAGAGTTAAACTACCATCTTTCACAAGCGATTACAAATTCATAAGGATAGTTGCTTCATGCACTGATCTGAAGTCCAGCAAAGCATCAGTGGAAAGACCTTTATTGACCTAAACTGATGCCTACTATGCTTTTGTATGCCTACTATGCTTTTGTATGCCTAGACTAATTTTAGAAGGAGGATCCTCTGGTATTTCTCAGTATAGTCCCAGTTCTCTGCATTTAGACCTGGTGTAAGTCAGAGGTGCTTCCAGCAAGGGGAAAGGAAAAAACACTTAAAAAAAAAAAAAAGACAAATGGTCCTGCTTTACAGTGCCAGTCTTGCAGCCAACAGAAGCTTTACCACCAACTTCAACACGTCCAGCCTTGTATCATGAAATATCGGTTGGTTTCCAGCTCTGCCACAAACACACTCAACTTGCTGGATATGCTTCGGAGCAGCTTTCCCAGCCTGGGAGCCAAAACTTCATTCCCGAGCTGGTTGCAGCCTCCCCTCAGTCCACAGTGCTACTGTGGCTTTGTCTCCTCATCTACTGTTCTGGAAGAGGCATTCTTGACATGAATACGTATGCTGCCATAAACTGGCAAGGCCATAAAACTCTAGTGGACCAGCTTCAAAACAGCTAGATTTATCTGAGTAATGACATTTTAAAGCACATTTAAAACATTTTATAGATCAGTTATTTTAACTTCCTTTCAGGCCAAACTTTGAGGATGTTATGTTTGCTTAATTGAGCTGGTTTAGATCTGTTCCAGTACTGACAATAGGATCCTTTTGTCCCTACACAGGAAACTGCCTCCGTTGCTGCCAACGTTCATATAATAAAAGATAATGATTTAAGTAAGCCTTAGTGTAATTTTAAGATTTCTGACTTTTATGGAAGCATCAGCTGTAAAGACTAAAGCCAGAGAAGGAGAGCAGAGCTCACACAAGCGCAGCTCAGTGGCATTGCCAAGGATCACGGGATTTCCTCTGCTGCTCTATTCAATCCTTTCAGCTCTGCCTGCAATGGGAACAGACACTTTCTGGATAAGTAAAACCAAAAAGACTCATCTTCTGAGTTCAGAATTTGCATCCTCTGTACGTTTCCATGCAAATACCCCTCTTGCCGACTTCCATTGCTTCCACAAACACATTATTCTCTCTATTCAGCTGTTCCTTTGGAGAGAAACTTTGCCCAATTAAGCTAAAAGGAGCCTGTTTGAAGTTTTTATTTATCAGGTAATGATTGACAAGACCTTGAGGCAAAAAATAGGAGCACTTTATACTACAGTCATTCATTACTCAAGTACAAAAGCAACACAAATGGGTTATTATGGCCACTTTGGGTTACTCTGTTTTAAATAAAAATATCTATTCCCTTTTTCTGCTTAATGCAGTAGAATTTGTATTCCTAAACCAGAAGCTAAGAAAGATCAGAAGTTTTGGATAACACATTTAACGCACTGATTTGTTTCCTAGCATGCATGCTGGTTTTCCTAGGGTCTGTTTGCTGACCAGGCAGTAGGAGCAGACTTTTTAATTTTAATGTTTTGAGAGTTATTTTGATATTGTGAGGTTTGCCACTTTGGGACAAATCTGCTGTTTTCTCCAATTAATAAAATCCTGATGTTTGAATTAATTCCATAAATGAAGACAGCACAATCTTTACACAGCTTCATATTTTTTCCCCATCAGGGAAAAGTACTGGGGAAACTAGGGCAGAAAAGGGGGCTACAGCCTCAGTCCCACAAACCCTTAGAGAGGTAGCTTTGCACTTGACTAATTTCTGCAGGCATTGTTAAGCATTTAACCATTTGCAGAATAAAGCTCTACAAGAGGCTGCTTGAATTAACCTCACCCTCAAAAGAATTGGCTTGCTTGTCTGCAATAAAACCCAATCCCAGGCCAGTCAGCAGTAATTTGGGGAATGGAGCATTTGTGTCTGGAATTGGGAGGGGGTGAGTGGCTGTATTCACTGCAATGTCCGTGGGCTTGCCTGTAATTAAAAACATGCACTTACCCTTTCTGAATGGGAAGCTGAAGTGACTCCTGAGTTAGCAGCTCTGTGCTGCTGATAAAATAAGACCATTAGGCCAAAGTTAAGAGGCTCTTAAGAAAAAGGGGGGGATGCCAGGACCTCAGCAGATCTGTTGTGCTTCAGCATGTCAGCACCTGTAGCTCAAGCCCAGGACTTCAGGTTTATGCTAAATTTCCAAAGCAGCACATACAGGTTCAGGATGTCACTGTGGTTGTGGGGTATAAAAAGCCCCACAAAAGCATTGGGAGTCTTTTGACCTGGCTCTCCACCTTCCCCTCTGTTGCATGATCTCTCTGCTAAGGTCTAGAGCAGGCAATGGCCCTGGTAGTGGCCAGACACTAATGGTGACACCAGCAAGGTGACCTTTGGCTTGGCTAATGAAGGCAAACTGTTGCAGGCTGCTGGATTTATTCCTGTGTTATTTGTTGCTGCTGTGTCAGGTGCTTCATATAAAATATGTGGAAGCAGAGACATTCAATGTCTGGATTCAGTTATGAAGGGTCAGAGCTCAAAGATATCATTTCTCAGGTCCCAACAATTTAAGCCATTTTGTTCAGCATTTATAACAAGCTGTAGACAAGAGCAGAGAGGTTGATGGTTCTACATCTGTCTGCCTTAGGCAGAAGTACTAGTCAGCCTCTTTAAAAAAAAAAGTATTTGGGCAATTGCTTAATGAGAACAAATTCCTCATTCTATCTTTGACTATATACTAAGTGTACAAGAAAGGAGTACAAACCAACACACTCAGCTGATCCAAAACTGACCTATGAAGAGTTTTGCTTCCGATTTGTTTATTCATTTTTCACAGTGATCTACTGCCCCTACTGACCTAAATTTGGCTCCTGAAGATAGAGTCCAGCTCTTAAATCCACTGAATTGAGTTGTTCTGACCTAACAGGGAATGACCTGGCTGGACTGCAGTTTTAGGACTTGGTTAGTTACTCCAAGGATGTATTTCATGAAACCTCAGGGCTAAATTTTTGAGTAGACAGCAAGTAGAGGTAGGGCCAGCCATTTGCAAGTGTGCAGCTACTCACTTTGCAACCGTACAACCAGGTGTTGAAATCCATCTTGCAGGGTTCCCCTGGAAACCCGGCCAGTGGTCTAAGGGACAAGGAACATTACACTCACAGAGGTTTGGCCAATATTGACTTGGAACAACTTTAATCAGAGATCTTTTTCCTAACAGCAAGGCACGCTATTTTTTTTTTCTTTTTTAAATTAGAGAAATGCACAAGTGATTCTAAGTTCAGCCCATCAGTTGTTTTGGTTTCACATGACTACCTAGGAATCAGCTGTAAAAGCTGATGCATTTATATACACACATGCACACCATGCACAGAACCTGAACTACAAATACTGGCAGGGAGTATGGAAGAAGCTGTAGCAAACAGCGTGTCAGAACAGCCCTTGGAACTCCCATTTCCAGAGATTTATATTGCAGGGGGTAGGGAGGGAATAAATCCAATTTTGCTGGAACATTGCCCACAACTTCTCAGCCATAAAACCTTTATTTACGGCTGTTACACAGCATGAAGGATTCAATTTGTCCTTTGTTATGAATTTCAGTGGATCATGCAACTGTTTATTTCCAGATATTTTAAAAAGTTGGTATTTTTGGTTTGCAGGAAAACACAAAGGTCTTAATAGTCCATACTAGTGGGGATGTGCTTAGAGCACACTTGATAGAGACAGTACAGTGGGGTCCCAATGTCCTGCAGTTTCTTCCAGAGGGTCCACAGAGAAGAATGAGACAAGGTAGTAAAGGACTTTCATGATGTTGGTGTGCTTGGGAATGAAATCTAGGCTCTAGGCTGAGGTGTCCCCCACCACCTCCAGTCATTCAGTCATGATCTTGCAACCATTTCAGTCTTTAGTCAGGAATGGCAGCCAGCTCCCTCCAACAGCTGCTGGAGGGATTTCTGCTCAGAAGAATAGCTCCAGCTTCACAGGAGTAGGTGGAAAAGCATAACCAATTCAAGGCACAAACTGTATCAGCTCTTCCCAGCTTTGAGAGATTTCCTGCTTCTAGTAGCAGCTGAGAACAAGATGCTCAATAAAAAAATATCACAACCAGAGAGACACATTGCACTTTGCAGCCTGATTCCTCTGCAGTGGCAATGCAGAGTGGCAGTGAAAATCCTATTAATTTGCACTTGCAAAGCACTCTCTCTTCAAAGTGTTTTTATCGGTATTAGTTAAAAAGGAAGATGATTTTATTTCATGTTTCTCATCTGTCTCAAGAACAAGCCTTGGGAAACCTGTTGTTTGGGCAAGAGGTAACAGCCTCAAGTTAAGAGATGGAGACTCCTTCCTGGGAGATGTGGGAGACTGACAGCAAATTAAGCCTGCAGGTCAAATATTATGTTCTCCAGATGGGAGTGACAGTCTTTGAGGAAGCAGATCTGGTTTTCTGCTGCAGCACCTCTCAGAAAATGAAAAGAAAAACATCTCCGCCAACACTGCAGGATACTGGAGTTGCTTTTGCTTCATTTCCAGACCATGTGTCAGACATACTCTGATGTCCCCTCGGATGTGTCCTCCTTCCCTTTATGAAAAGACCAGGGAAGTATCAAGTCCATGATTCACCTGCCTCCTCTTGAAAGATGCTCAGCAAATGGAGAGCTGGAACAGATCATGAAGATTGTCATCATCTAGGTCAGTCCCTGGCTGATCAATCAAACACTGGATCAATTCTCAGTTTGTAAGAGCATGGCACAGATATTCTATGGCCCCTTACCCCACTGCAAGCAAGATAACATCCCTCTTCTGCAGATACACTGGGAAAAATTAAAAACCTTTAGTGCAAACTACCAAAGAACTGTGTAAGCTACAGGCTTTCAAGAGACCTGGGATGATGATGTCCCTACAGCAGGAGCACTTACTAGACAAATACACATGCATAGCACTCTGCATCTGGTGGCAGAGTGACACCCCCCCCCTCTTTATTATGAGGGCAACTGTGTTTCAAGTAGCACTCTAAGGCTGAAGGTATTACTTCTTATTTCTCATTAACAAAGCAAGCATTAGTGAGCTTAGCTGTTCCCACTGCTTCTTGATGGCAGCAGGGTATAGTTGTCATTGGTGGGGAAAGCAGCAAACTTGACCACAGGCTACCAAGCCTCTAAGGCCTGTAATAAAACTGTGACAGCTTCAAGGATCACACTTAGAGAATGAGTCTTGCAATGTTGTTTAGAAGAGAAGGTGTTTCAGATGGCGTGGAGGTCCGCTGGACACAAGCAAGGAAGAAGACATCCAAGACAGGTTGATGGGGAGCCACTGATTGTACTGCATGGTTGCAGAGAGGAGGACCAAACACTGGAGAGGCAGGCACAGACAGTTCCTTTAGCACTTGAAATGAGCTAGCTCCAACCCTTCTGATGTTTATTTTCCAGCACTAATTTGAAGCCATCTTCCTGAACTGCCTGATTTTTTTCCAGCTCTTAGTCTGCTTCAGCAAGTCCCCACTCCTGCTGTGCTTTGGATACCCTTGCAGCCATATATGTGTATGTGTTGACACGTTTCCAATACATGTGTGTATACATACAATTAAGAAAAGGAAGGTAACTTGACTGCTGCCCTGAGACCTGGGGAGTTGAACACCCATCTAGGTTTGGAAGAGGTCTTCAAAATCAACAGTAGCTTCAAGCAAAGCCTGGAAAGTAGCAGGGGGGAGCAGGGAGAATAAGCACACTGTCTTTTTGCCAGACAATAGATTTCTGTGGATCAAATTGAATATTTTCTGCTGATGGGGCTAGCTTCAAGTTACATACTTATGGAGAAAGGTGGAACATACCCAACATCTCTTTTGTTACATCTCTAAAAGACCTTCCACAACACTTCCTTGCATACATGTACATGTGCCGCAAACAGAAGCAATTTGGCCCTCACTGGTCTTGCTGTTACCTGCAGATCTGTTAAGGCTCCCTGGTTCTAGAGCTAGGTGACAACTATTTCATTTGATTTAGCTTTAGCTTTCAGATCTCTGGAAAATGGCAGAAGCAACCTTATACACAGGTTACCACAAAGTTGGTACCTGAATCTCTGGTTACATATAGATTCTGAATTCAGCTAGATTTCAGTGAGGTTTTATTGCTTTACAGGAAACACATGACTTCCCATACACACTATGGACACAAACACATCCTGGACATGACATGCTGTGTGTTCAGTAGCTCTTTCCTGCAATCTTCAGTGTGCTACGTGGTCAGAGAATATCAGAGAGACTGCATTTACTGCTCCTACTGCTTAAGGCTTAAAAAAAAAGTTATTTTGGTTGATTTATTGTTGGTATGACAGTAGTGACCTCGAGGGCTTGTTCTAGGCTCAGGATCCCCCAGTTTTGTCAACCTCTAGTTGAAAAATATACAGGTTAATTGGACAGAGGTATGGCAAACCATTCCACCTCTGTTCCTTGCCTCTGAAGAGAGGCTAAGAATGAGCAACTTGCCAGAGGTCACATGCACACTGCAGAAGAGCTTACAGTTAATCAACATCTGCCCCTGCCACCCTTCTCTGCATACAAGAATCTTCTGGGAAAAATAACAGTTACTCAATCAATACACAAAAATATTAAGCTACAGCTCTTCCCTCTTCAGTCAAATTAAGAGACCTTTTCTGTTCAGTGATGACTGATAAACACTGTGCCCCATACTTTAGGTCTTCATTGCTGATGCCTACCTTAATTGCTGCTTCCCATTTGCTTTGGCCTCTTCTCAAAGCAAGCAGCACATATAATTGCACACTGAGGGAGATGTCTGCCTCTGATCTGTCTGACCAGTTTCTCCCAGAAGTAATTTAGGAGCGTCTCTGTTGGTGGTAGACTTAACCAGTGTCACGGTTTAACCCCAGCCAGCAACTAAGCACCATGCAGCCACTCGCTTACTTCTCCCCGCTCCCAGTGGGATTGAGGGGAATCAGGGAGAAAAAAGTAAAACTCATGGGTTGAGATAAGAACAGTTTAATAACCAAAATAAAATCCCAGCTGAAACCAGGACAACCAGCAAATGAGAGCAGCTTTGGTATTCAGCCATCTTCCCAAAACTGAAGGATTTTCCCAGTTCAATACGCTGTTGTCACATTTGGCTGCCAAAATCATTTGTTGTGCTTTGAGTTGTTGGCCAAAATGAAGCTCAGCTGAGGCCACCTTACCTTTGAGAGGAAACTGCCATATCCCATCTCAACTATTAGCTTGCGAGGAGCAGACACGAACAACACAGAACTTGGTCAGGCATCACCACCATGTTCCTCTGGGGACAGGACAGCCCACCCCACACACCCAGGGCTGCACACATCAGTGTCAACACCATGGGTTTCTCACTGTACCCTGGCCTGTTTCACCTCTATCCAGTCTGCTTAGCACAGGGGAAGAGTCCAGCATATTCACAATCACTCAACAATTCAAGGAGGAAAGGCTGCTGGTACACAACCAAACCCCCAAAGCTGCCTGGCAGTATAACCAACCAGTGTCCACAGCAGCAGCCTGCCAAGCTCACCCCTCTGTCCCCATCCCTCTCCATTTTCTTCTCCCATTGATTGTATTAGCATGAACAGCAACATCAAAAAGTTTGTGGCAACGGTACTGAAATTTCTCAGTTGAGTTTATTTTAACACATCTAGAATACTAGATATTCACCAAGCTATATATAGAGATAGGCCTACATCTCTAAAAAAAAAAAAATAAAAGCCCTATACTTCTGAAAGCCACAAAGATAGATTATCTGAATTACTGTCATTACCAAAATTGCTAGCTAAAGAAGAAACTTCTAAGCACCGTGCATCGCTCTAGCAGTTTGACTATAGGAACCACTGTAATTACAAAGTATTTTAAATCATGCCAGTACAAACAAGATCTGGAAATGGAAAATACCGTGCTAGTCATTGCATCTGGAAATTAATGGTTGGCATGGAAATGCATGGAACTCATTACTCATGCTGAGCAGTGGGCACAGTGAAGTCATGTCCACCACCACTCCTGACTACCTTCAACTACAGGCAAAGGTTATTTCCACACACTTCTCACCCACACTTCTGGCAGCCTCCAGATCCAAGTCCTGCTCCTCACAGAGAGAGTTGGCATCGCTGTCAGGGGAATCTCAGCTCACAACATCCTCAAGTGCCAAGAAAGGTGTGACATACAAAGGCCAAGGGGTTACACAAGCCACATCTGCCCTGCTCCAGACATTAAGTAGGTGCCCTTTGCTCTGTTAGACAGCTTGCCCGGAGATGTAGTGCATTCCTGCTAAGGACCAATGCTTGGACTCATAGTGACCCACATTCAACAGAGATCATCCATACAGAGTATTTTTCATCCCCTGCAAAAGCTTTGAGGGGAATATGGAGCTTTTTCCTACTGAAAATACACATATCCAACAGGTTTTTGTGATCACTGCAGGAAGCCCAAAATCAACGTTGCCAAACACACCCATCTCAAGTGAATGCTGTCATTCTCTCTTGCAAGACCAAAGCAACATTTAAGTCAAGCAATGCACAAAGAGGCATTTTAGTGAATCTATTTGGAATAACAGATTTTAAGATCTTCTTACTAAAAACTTTAAGGGAAGAGTTTATAACCAAGTAATTTCCATTAGAAAGGGAAAAAGTAAAAATAAAAAAAAGCTTTACAGCAACTTCCAGATTCAGCATGCATGCCCTGGGTTTAACAGGCAAGAATAGCATTTCTCCCCAGTCTCCATAAGAGGAAACAGTTGTGGGCATACAGCAGAGAGAGACACAGAGCAGAAGTTCATCCGTTTACATCACACCTAGCATACTAGAGCCATGATACACAAGCAGACAGCTTCCTTCCCTGACACCGCTGTCCCATTTGCAGGTGCGCACACCGACAGGACTATCTTGCCTTTATGGGCTGTGCTCTTTCATTGCGCAATGTCCCGAGGACTAATCTCCAAACACGATCAGCCTGGAGAGTGACTGTCCTTATCTATTGCAGAGCAGCTGTTGTGGACTTCTGTCTACAAGATCAAAGGAAAGCTTATTCCAATAAGCCTGCATTACTCAGAAAGCTGGAATCAGCTCACTCTGGGATAAAGCTCACCATGTCTCGCCCAGGCTTGTGGCGCAGACCAGCAGTATCGCTCCAGCCAGAACTGCAGGCTGAACTCTGCTGTCCCAAGGACAAGAGCAAATCAGCTTTCAAAGGCAGAACATCACTTGCTACCCTTGTTTCTGCACCCCCTATTCCAAGCAACTCTTTTGGTCCCCTACATGGATAAAGCAACACCTGCTCTTCCTTAGAGGACAAGCTCATACTGCAGAAGCAAAATTCAGAAGATCAGGATTATTTTGTCTGCAGGGTGGGAAGAGCTTGCAGGAGCCTTCCCCCTACTCCATGTTGTACTCAACCCTGACAGTAAGTAGAGCAGAGAATGTAGCAGCAGAACAAGGCACAAAACACACAGCCAGCAGACAGATTTTGCTGGCCACAGCAAGCAAGGCAACTTCCTAACTTGCCTCTGTACATAACCAGCCCCAAACCTGGTCATGACCAAGAAGGTGGAGCCAGAGCTAATTAAGCACTTGAATAATAATTATAATGACATTACTCTAAAAGCAGTGCACAGAAACTCCTCTCGCAGCATTCACATAGTATTTTAAGCTGCTGTCTGTCAAGTGTTCAACCCCAACATCCCAATGCCTCTACTTCCAAACTTGTAACCAGGCTGGCTGGAGACCAAGAGATAGAGGCTCTTCATCTGCTGTGTCCCACACAGTGTGGCAGCTTGCCCAAGAGTGGGGTCCTCCAGACCCTACTTCTGGCCCTCCAGCAATACCCCCACAACAACCACACTACCCTATTTCTCATTCCAAACTACCATATCATTTTATTTAGGACTACAAAAGCTAAAGCTTACCTCTTCAGTACCAGAGGTCACCTTCTTCATTTCCCCCACACAGAGTCTTCTCAAGAGAAGCAGGCAACAACGTCAAGGTAGCACCAGCACTTTGTCCTTTCAGGGAAAGGAGAGTTCACACCTTCCCAAAGTCACTGAAGCACCAGAAGCCATAAGACTTTTCACGTCCTCAGGACAAACCCTACCTTCTCTAACCCAGCCTCCAGCACAAGCTCTCAGCTCAGCTTCTCAGTGAGTGGTTCAAAGTCCTGTAACTCAATTCCTTCTGGAAGCTTCTGATTTTCATCTCATTTGGTGATAATTTACCCATCAGGTTTTCTCAATCACAAGGCAACATTTCCTCTCCCCCAGGTGGTATAGCTTAAGCACAGAGGAGCCTATATCTGCCCTTCTCACAGGCTCCAGCCCCAAAGAGCTCACTAATGAAGTAATCACCCATTTACTAAGCGTATGCTGGTGTTCACCTTCAGCTAATTGTATTGTGTCACTACGTGGCCTTTCACAGACCACTTCACCAGCCACAAGAAACCACCTGCATGCCTGGCCCCACTGTGGAGGGACCTTCTGCCATACATCGCTGTGGGGACCGGGAGGAACCTGCCCCTGTCCTGCCTTCCTCCCCTTGGGGCTCTCGCTGCCAGGCCTGTCCCGTCGCGGCAAGGAGAGGCAGGAGGGCCGAGCAGGCCTCTGAGCGGGGCCTTGGGCATCTTTCACGTGGCTGGTTGGGCAGCTGGAGTGTTTCTAGGGAAATCACTGGTTCCCTGGAAAGCCTGGTGTAAAAAGTAGGTTTTTCACATCCTGTGGCTGGTTCGTAATAAGGATTGCTCCCAAGGTAGTCCTTTTCCAAGGTTGTCTGGAAGGTTGGGGGTCCCACATCTGCAGAGGGGTTAGGAGCCCTGCCCGCGCGTGTGGGCCTGCGTGCACAGTCTCAGATGCCCAAGGCTGCACGCAAGGAGGTTTGGTAGAAGCACAGAAACCTTTTTCCCTTCACACATTATTTGAAAAAAGCAATTGTAGGCTATGCCATCTTTCCCCGAGTCCTATATCAGCCTCCCAAGCACTTCCGCATCCTCCTCTAGAGCCATAGCTTGTATGATTAACATCACTTTAATGTGGTCTTTGTTATTTCTGCATCTGGGTTCCACATTTAGGAATTCAGCACTTTGCGATGCAGTGGGGATAGAGTGACAGTGGGCTGAATTGCTTAACTGGTTGTTTACCAATTCCCCTGTTTTCTGCATATAGATTTTCCTCCAGTGTAAATTAACAGGCAGTGCTCCCGACATTCTCACAAGGCTGTGTTTTAATGGTGAATTTGTGAGTCTAAGGATTGCGTTAAACCACACAACGTCTTAACAGAGCCCTTGCAATATCTTAAACGATTAACACAACAGAGTATTTCAGAGCCTACTACAGAAAAAGTTCCTATATTGAACTTTGATAATTGCTACACTCACTTCTGTACTTCAAACAAGATGTAACTCAGAATGATATGGAAGGAGTTGGATCTGGAGTCTTGATCTCTGTTTCTCATCATCCGCTGCATAACTTTGGGCAGGAGGCATCACCCATCAGTGCCTCAGTTTCCCTGAAATTTTTATTTTGCAGATGTGGCTGGATTTTTAAAGGAACTGATATGGTGAGGTGGGCTGTAAAGCATGCAAATCCCTGGCACTGCATGCAGGAGGACACAGTTTAAGCCAAGGAGCCTGGTGAGGAGTAATTACACCCAACGAGCAGACAGGCATGAGGGCAAGCACCAAGTGGCCCTAGGTCCTGCCCAGTCCAGCTCTCCCAGACCAGTAACCGGACTACCTGGGATGGGTCACTTCCAAAGCAATAACAACTGGGAAAACACATAGCAAGTCAGAAACTGGAAAGTGTTTGGCTGCCATCCACCTGTCCTCACATAGGCAATGAAATTGTTTTCTCTCTACTACTTCGCTGAATGGAAAATTTACCCTCTCCAGGTATTTGTGATGTGTCATATCTCACAGCCTAGCGTACAGACAGATTTGCAGCTGAGGATTTTATAGTCCCATTAGGGAGAAGAAGGGAGTGAGCTGACCCCATAGCTATGGAGAAATAATTAGGAGGTTTTGTTGAGTAAGATTCAGAAATCAAAAAACTGGAAATGGCTGACTGTCTTAATTGAAATAGATTTCAAAGTTTCATTTTTATCAATAGTTTCCTTCTACTCCACCGAAAAACACCTCTGAAATTAAAAGAAAAAATCTATGAAAAAAAGGTGTTGCATAAATAAAGTACAGATGTCAGACATGGGGAAGAATTATTTTAGGTTTAAACCATCAAAACTTGAAGGACAGCTGTGTGAAGGATTTTTAGAACATAGTCATTTTTAACAGACTGTTATGTTAAAATGTAGTTGCCACTTTCAGTCTGTTCTCCATAAAAAAGCAAATTTAAGCTTCCCCAGACCTGCAGTTTCCAGAAACGAGGTTTAAGCGGGCATTAGACAGCTCCTACAAGCCAACGGCAAGGTGGCTGTTTGCAGGAGTGAGCGTCAAGAGATGGCAGGAGCTGGATCTGTTGATGGGAAAGGCTAACACAGCAGCTAGTTTAAACTTGTGTGAGTTTAAAAACAAAGTATGTGTTCCACTGACTTTGGGAATGGAAGATTTTTGGCTCACTCTTTAACTGTTTAAGGGATTCATTCATTCATAGAAAACAGCGGGTCTGCATGGGTCAGCGAGTTAGGAAATAGGGGTATCCCTGCTGGCTATGGCAGAGAGGCCGGCTGCAAGCGCAGCTCTAATGGATGGAGCTGGAGCACCTGAAGCAGCACCCAGAAAGGGCAGAGTATTCGGCAGAATTAAGAACAAAGAGGGCTAAAGAGACTGTCGAGTGGTGCTGGCGAGATCTGAGGAGCCAGTGGGAATTCTCTGTCACTCCTCTTCATGTTTGCACAACAGCGATCTGGGACAGACCTAAATCATCCGCACGGTTTGCCACTGCCTCGACATGCTCCTGAGTTCACATTTCTCAAAGAAAGTTGACGCTACTTTGAAAGCTTGTCTTGTTTTCTCTAATTCAATCCGGAAAACATTCATATTAATACCAACAGATACCGCCCACACGCAAATCAGAAAAATTAAAGGGCATTGCAAAAGTGACTGTTTCCAGTGGTCAGATTAGCTGCAGACGGAAGCAATTCGAGATGCATTAAAACTAACAGGCTGTAATTGTCCAGAGGCATTGTCTCGCAGTGCAACACTTCTCTTTGGCTCTTCAGAGAGATTTCTTGGAATTTTTTCAATTGCTCTTCTGCTTGAAATATATGCTACATTTCAGATCTTTCCTTTCCATGTCACAAGAGAATGAGCTGAAAGTTCATCAACAGCCTATGGCAACATCTCAGCAGAGAAAGTTGAAGTCATTTCTTAATGCCATTTCTTATTAGCTATCATTACTGTGTAAATGTTGCGAGTACAAGAGCGCAGGAGGTCTGCTGTTAATCATTATGAACCTTGGTTTCTCCCTGCCTAGCAGTTAAACCTTCAGAATCGTTTCATTTCTTTAAAATATACAGAAAACTGGCTTCTCCCAGACCCTTGGGTGTTCTAGTGAATAATACTGTGAACTTAGTTCTCAACCAGCTTTCTTTTGTTAGTTAGTTAGTTAGATCTTCTATTTAAAGATAAGTTCCATCCCACCCTTCTGCAATCTGGTTATGATTACTGGTTACTGCCACCCGCAGACTGATAAACTTATAACAGCTGCATTGCAGGAAATCACCTCCAATTCAACCCTGATGTTGTATGGATGTCTTTAGTTAGCTTAAATAGGCTTTTAACATTCATTTTTTTTGTGTGCAAAACACCTATCATTAATTTTGACTCGAGAGATCAAACAGTTAACAATGTGTTGATCCTAGCTTACTTTCAAGTGATGTATTGTATCATTTCTGAGAGTTATGAGGGGTTGATATTTTCTTTTACTAATGCATCAAAGTCGATAAGTGAATGGGGCAAACCCGCGTCCTGGGAAAGGAAGCTATTAACAGCTCCGCTCGGAAGGTTCTGAGGGCCACATTGCGTCATAGCCCTTGAGTTTATTGAATGTTAACTCTTTTTTTTTTCCTTAACCAAAGGAAATGAGTTTCTATAATCCTCTGCTTTGAGCTGCATCCTCAGTGGGGTAATGAAAAATGACCTACGCCATTTGATAGCACACTACTTTGCACACAATAGATCTTCACAAGAACAAGCACAATGCAACTCCCGCTTTTTCTTTTTCTTCTTGTTGAAACGCACAATGAATTTATTTATTGCTGATCTAAAAGGCACTAGAACAGAACAGGCACAGCAGGAGAATAGCCCGAGTTTAACTTGGCATAGAAAGAAAGCAGTCCCAGAGAAAATGACCAATGTTCAGACCTGGGAGAGCAGAACATTTTTATAAGGAGGATCTTGAAACAGTGGTTTCACGCACATGCAGAGAGCAAGGCAAATTGGTTCCAAGAACAAGGCATCTGCTTCCTTGAAAACTTTTTTTTTGGCAGAATTTGTATGTGAGTTGGGCATGTTGAGTGATTTATGGGGCCATTAAACATACACTAAATCAATCTCTATTAGAAAAAAAAAAAGCGCCATGTGCTTAAAAAAGGCCCTCGAGCTAGATTTCTGAACCCAAGGTCTGATGTTGCAAGGCAGAATGGTCACTGGTAATTTGGAGATGTAACATGAACTCAGCCAGTCAATTCAAATATGATAGTTTCTAATGTATCGTGAATCTAGCAAAATGTGTATCCAATTAACTACTACTAAAGGACCTTATTTATAAAATAATACTTTTGCGGTCAGGTTGCACTTTTTCCATTCATTTCTGTACACAGTTCAGGTTGCAGATTGTGTGTGTATGATTACTAAAGACAAACATCCGTTTTGTGCCAGCCGCTATTGGCACCGCGGTGCAGGGCTGGGCAGCAGGACTGCAAAAAGCAGTTTTGTCCGCATTATCACAGCATTAGGCTGGGAATGGAGGTAGCAGAAGGGTTTCCTGCTGGAACTAAGCAGCAAGAATTAAAGAAAGAGGTTGTCCTTTAGTGAGGGATCTCTCTAAGGGGAAGATACAAGTGCTGGAAACACTGAGCTGGCAAAAACCTCAACTATTTACTTAGTGCTGTTTTGGAGCTGAAGAAATAGTAGGTGGTACAAACGTGTCCTTCAGTCCATAGGAAAAATATCCTCCTTTGAAAACATATCTGAGTTATTTAAAGGATATGTGCAAAATGTATGCATCCCAAAACAGTCCCTTTTCCAATGTAATTTCATTTTAAGCCCATGCAGTGGGCAGGCATTCACAAATTCAGGCAAAAAGAGGTTTTATGAACTCCCCTATGAATTGCCTATGCAAACAAGCATAACATTCAAATGGAAACAGGCCAAAAGTATTTTCTGAATAGAGCATTAAGATATTTTCTTCCTGATGTGGTTAGGGATGGAAAATTTGTAGCAAAGCCCTACAGCTTGTCAGAGAAACTTCTCATATGTATATGTATGCACACATACACGTAAGTGCATGAGAGTGACATGTAAAGTTTCTGACACACTACAAGATGAGATGGCGGAAACTGAGGAATGCTTTGTGAATCCAAGAGCATTTCTCACCCAAGTTCAGCTTTTTATTTCCAGCTTTTCTCCGGTATTGTTTTCGGTTACATTTTTTTCTGACTTCAAAACAAAAATATGTTTGAAATAGTGTGAAATGTCTGAGTTTCAAAAATGGCAAAACAACTTCAAAAAAAAAAAGAAGAAAAACAAAGTGCTTGGCAAAAACAGAGAAAGAAAAGGCAAGGGAGTGAGATTATAACAGGAGCTGACATAGATACAAGAGAGGGCAAGTAAGTGATGAGCCTATCTTTGACTTGCACCAGAGTCCCATCCCTCCATGAGAAACCCTTGAGCCCCACCACAGCCCATGTCCTCCTGGAGAACAGGGATCATCTGGGGGAGGTGTCTGGAGCAGAGAATTCATTTTGTGCAGAATAGAGGCAGTGGGAGTTAAGTTTTGGATCCCATTCTCATGGTTATAGGATTCAAGAGTAGTGACAGCTGAAGACACTATTAATACAAGTCTAAACCAGGTAATTACTTGGCAATAAAGCCTAATTACAAGGAAAACAGGTCAACACTGGATTTTTCCTGAGTACTGGCAGATAATGTAGACTGTTTTCTAGTATTTTGGCAATCAAGTGCACGTTCATGAGACTCATTTTCGAGAAAATACTTTCTGGGAGTAGACCTTCTCCAGTGGTTTCTCTCTAGAGACCAGTAAAATTGCAACAGCATCAAGATTTGATAACAAAAGACACCAGAGACACATTGCTGGATTATAAGGATGTGCATGAGGGTGCTCCTAAAACCGTAGCTGACAAATTTGCAGCAGCAGATAGCGTGGTGGAAACAGAAATGGGGCAAACCACAGGAGAAAATTTGAGGTTGAGAGGTATCTTGAGGAAATCTAGAGAAAACACTGAATATGTAGGCACTTTGCAGAGCTGAATTAGAAATCAGATTAGACTGGGTCTTCTCAAAAATGCAAATGCTTTTCTCAGGATGCCAACCCTCACCTCCCATCGTTTCAGGCCAATGCTGATCCGCACCCTTCCCTCCTCTCTAGCCAGTCTCCCTGGGAACAGGGTGGTCATTGCTGGAGTAAGGATGGCCACTGTGTGAATGGGGCTGCCAGGATTTGCCTTTCCTTCCCGAGCAGTCACACACAGACAACAGAAAGGACAGTGCTGCGCACCCTTGGCTCACCACCAGCAGGACCTACTACTGCATGACCTAATACTCATTAGAGCGAGCAGAGCTTGCACACATTACCCCGGGAGCCTTTGCTATTTAAAGGGAACTGAAAATAATTGAAAAGAAGATACTTGTCTGGAAAGTGTTCCTTGTCAGCTTCCCTTCCTATGCGAATGAGGCTCTGGGGAATATGTCACGCACATATGCCTGTCTTCCCAAGACCTCTTAACTTTTCAACTCGCTGGTTATGTTTAACCACAGTTGACAGCAGGGATTTTCAAGTGCTGAATGAGAGAGGTGCTGTTGGTGAAACACCCTGGGGTGCTCCTTGCTTGCTGGCCCCCAGGATCCCTTGTGGGTGAGTGCCCTGAAGGACACTGAGTGCCAAGCAGGTGTTGCTCAGCGCTCACGCTTGCTGGGGGACAAAAGGCCAGGAGCGATGAAGTGCCCTTAGCTCAGGGACCCACAGCCTCTGCCCTACGTGCGGGCCAGATCTACAGCTGCAAGTGTCTTTGCACCCAAATTTTGCTGCCACTGCAGCTCAGGCATGAACTATCCCAGGATTTTGACCAAGCTACAATTTCTTTCCTCTCTTGCTTGCACAGGTGGTGAAATATCCAGAATCTGCCTTGCACATCCTCCTTGGCATTTCTCCTCTTTTTCATTTGCATTAAAAACCAAAACAAAGCAAAAAAAACCCAAAACAAAACCCCTTTCCTTCTTTCATAGCAAATGGAAAACCAAAATAAACAGAGAAGCAACTGCCTGCCCTCCTCCCTCCTCAAACCCTCCAGGCAGCTTGGAGGTAGAATGCCCTTTCTAATTTCATTGACAGTGCTGTTGATATATAGGGTAATTTTATCTTAACAACCTGTAACAAAGGATAAGACAGTAGTCGTCTTACATTCCAGACAGTAGGAGATGTTTACTCATTCTCCCAGCAGACTCTCTCATCATTCATCTAGACTTTATTAGGATGCCAGGAAATGGGAAACCTATAATTTAAGAAATGTATCACACAGGGAAACTTCTTCTGTTTGGTAAATAAAAGGTAGCTGGGGATCTGAGGTTAATTTGCTTTTTAAAAAAATGTTCTCACCAGTTTTCCCATTCCTTCCCAAAACTTTACCTTGAGTTAAACTTCTTACCGAGTGTGATATTGAGGAAAAACATCACTGGACACTTCAAGGAAGACCTAGATGTGTCCTCCTCACCCCAGGACTGGGCACGCACCTCTGCTCTGGGATCCTACGCTAGCCAGTTCACAGGCTGTGCTCCCAGCAGTGGCTGCAGCACACAGCAGCCTTCTGAGCATGACTGTGTGTCTATTGGCAGGGATTTTTTTGTCTTTATGTTTAGAGTTATCACATTGTCCAGGATAGCAACACGTTCTGAGCAATCTCCTTTCTTGGGGCTGAGAGAAGGAGAAGGGAGGAGAAAGCACATATTTTGTGGCAAACATTCTTATGGGTTTTTGCTTCTTAAGCAAGTTTCACATGAGCGCTTATTCCTGTTTACGTAGCTCGACATGAATGCCTGGCTTTGATTTGAGGACAAACTGCCCCATAAACTCATGAATGTCTGAATTTAACCTTCACCTTTCCCCCCTAACCTCCACTCTTGCTTTTCCCGTTATAATTGGTGACATTCTCACAGCCAAATTTAATAAAATACGTGCTACTGAGAGCAAATGTGAATGTGAGCACAGACTGAGGCAGCGAGGGATGATGTGTGATGCTGGTCAGTGCGGGGGAGAAAATTCCATCTAAAAATCAGGTGCTAGGACAGAATCTCTGCTGTTTAAGAGCAAGCTTCTCAGTGGCCAGAAAACCATTAGTGAATGGATAAATCTAGTCCCAGCTCTACTCATCAGCCACAGCTTGGCTTCCTCCTCTGACAAGTTAAACAAACACCCAAATTCATCAAAACCTAGTGCTTTAAGTGCCATTGCTTATGGATCACTGTTTCTGTCACACCATCAATCCATGCTGATTGTAGTGTTTTTTTTCAAGAGATGATCAGCATCTCCCTGGGCACAGCATGCTCATCCTGAAAGGAAGCAGTCACCAATTTTGGATATCCATCAAAGGAATATTCTTGCTTTAAGTTGTGCTTCAGAGTCTCTACCCTCCAGTTGTCAGCCAGGAGGAGCATGGCTTTCTCTGGCATACTTCTGACAGCTGCCACTGCAGTTGTGTGGGCTGTATAGACTTCACTTATCCTTAGATTTGGCCATGTGGTTTTGAGGCTTCTCACCCTACGGCAGTCTCCCAAAGAGTGTGGTCTTTGTCATCTTCCAAGTAGCCATTAAAACTAGAGTTGAAGTCAAGGTTATGTTGTACCACAAATCTTTGAAGAGCTTCTTTGCGTGCTACGTAAAGCAAACCCAAAAGACCACTGATGTACTTACTAGGTCAAATTCATCTCTGCTGTGAACTCCACCTAATCCAGTGGAGTCACTGGAGGGGTGAATGTGGTCAGCACTGTGATTATTACAGGATGGATAAAGACCTCTCACATTTGGACATATCTGATCATAGCTGTTAAATTGCTTGGCACAGGAAAAGAGACTATTTTTTCTCTTTGCATTTATACATAAGGTCCACTTAGATATGGACTGCACCAGTGACAGCTTGCTGGAGGCAGTAATGGATGGAGGTAATTTATCCTGTGTATTTGTTCCCTGGAAGGAAATTTAGTTTTTAAATGGGTAGGAAGAGAAGGAGGAGGTAACCGCGAGGATAAGAGGCATGACTTTAATGACAGGAAAAGAAAAAATTTTGAGTTCAAACTAATGTAACCTCCAAACTCAAATAGGTGTCACCATGGTGACAAAGCCTCAGATTTTATAAATTTTTTCCTCTTTCCATTTGTGGTGAGGGCTGGTACCCTCTAAATACACCCAAAGCCTTTTAAAGAATCATTGGACGCATCTGATCAAGTAGATTTCCTCATAATAACACTCATTAGATATGGGGAGAAACCACATCTCAAGCTGTCTTCCTGTCTCTGAACACTAATGACAAGAATTTTGGAGTTAAAATTCATTGCCTGTATGAGCCTCACTTGCATATGATTTCTAGTATGATTTCTAGCACAAGAATTCCAGCAGGGAACCCTGTGGTAAGCATGTTAGTTTAATAATCCCCAAGATCCCATTTGTCTCAAGGTCTGTGAATCCAAACTTGGTTAGACATGTGTCTGTAACTAGTGGTTGATTTGATACCATTCCAGTGATGAATTGGAACTTGAATGAGGCTGCCTGGGTTTGCATAGTCTCAAGCTTTTCTGTCTTTTCAGACCGAGTTAACTGATGTACATACACCTCCATGCACACACACATGTACTTACACCTCAGTTGAAGCCCATCCCAGTACTCCACAGCTATCACCAGCTCAGGACTGTTTGGAGACCCGTGTAAAACCTCTTAGTAGGAGAACAAACCACAAGTTATTTATCCCTCCAAGCAGTCCTCTGTGTAGGTGCCTCTACAGAAAGGCCTTGACATTGAAGCCCTGGAAATAAAAGTTCAGAAACCTGCAGGAAGAAGCACCCTTCACTCCAGGCCCACTTTCTGGGTAACAGACCTTGTCCCCAAAAGGACCTTTACCCATGCCAACTTTAGCTGTACAGCTCTGGGAAAACCATGAGCTTCTGTGCAACCATAGCTGGTTTGCCTTGATAACCAATACACACTGCACACTACGTAGCTTAACATTTCCATTCCCTCTCTAAATAGTAGCAGTGTTCACTGCATCGTAAAAGAGCACTGTCAACCCAAATTAAATGTCTTTGTACACGTATGCCAACAGTTACATCCAGTCACTGGAGACTGGGCTTTGCACGAGAGGAAAGCTGCATTTATACTTCTGCACTCCTCAGAGGGGAGTGCTTGGGGCAGACCAGAGCAGAAAGTGCATCAGCTTATTCCTGCACAACGCAAATTCCTTCAACTGAGCCATGGATCCACTGCAGAGCATCAGATGACCTAGGCAAATACTTCCCCAGCCTCAGTGGGGGTAAGAGAGGGCTATCCTTTACCTTCTTCCAGAACAGAGAGGAGAACAGGTGGGAACATCCTTTTCCCACTCCCTCACAGTGAATTCAAGAAGCCTACAAATGTGCGATAAGCGGGTCCTGATGCCATGACAGCTCAATGTTTGTCCCTCCGGCACTCATCGGCATGATGCTCCCTCCTGCGTTTCCTCCACTGTTTGGCTGCTCTCCAGCCTGCGAGGTTTAACAACAGAGGCATTTTCATCAAACAGCATTTTCACTGCAAACAGCAGCAAATGAAAATAGCATTTCAGTATCTGACCAGAAAGATCTCTTTAAATGTATATGATGCCACCCAAACCTGAGACTCACAGCAGGTTCTTCTGTGAAAGCTAACCAGGTTTGAGCCTCAGTGTCAACCAGATATGTCTCCTCACTCAGCATTTGCCAGCTACAAAAATGTCACGAGCCTGAATATTTCAGGATTTACTGCTGCAGAAACTCCCCAGTGTCACCTTTCTCCCCTACTATGGCTCAGCCATGATCTTAAATTCAGCTGAATACAAAGAGCTGCCTGTAGACAGCTAATCCTAAAGACGGAGCTTTGTGTGAAACTTGGAGGGGGAAAAGGAAGGAAAAAGAAAGAAATCACAGAGAGGGATTGGCAGGAAACACAAATATTTTTGGCTAATTTTTGCTAGTATTCTTCAGCCCTGGTAAAGGGCTGAACTAAAAGGCTCCTCCTTTGCCCTGGCCCATTCTCACACCGTGTATTCACCAAAGCAGATAATTCAGCAAACAATAGATATTGCAAACACAAGCTGGGGTGGAAGGTCCTGTGCTTTACCCGCTGCAGACGCAGGTGTGGGAGGCAGACAGCTGAGGTGAGGGCAGAACAGCAGGCTTTCGTTTCACACATGTAAGGATTATCCACCAGATTAGCAGTGAAATCCAGGTTTGATAATGCTGCAGTAATGCTAATAATTACACGGCAAAACCAGCCTGTAAGCCAAGTTCTAATTGCATTCAAAGAGTTCTTGTCGTACCCAGGGAGGTGCTAGGTCTGGATATGCCTTGGTAAGCTGAGCAGTCCCAACTGTCCCAGATCTCCCCCTGGACTGGGGACCTGCTCCTGCCAGAGAGAGTCTTAGAGCTGGAGCAATGTAAACCCAAGCTGCTCAATGTTTTGCAGAATTACCAGCTGTGTTGACCTTAATTTACACAGGCTCTGATTGAACTCTTTCTCTGACTGATGTACCCCAAGATACATCAGGTCTTTCCACCCTTTGACCCTCGTCTTTCCACCAGGGTCAGCTGAGTGACTCTGAGTACTGGGACATCTTGAAAGACACTTGCTATTTCCCCCCTGTGCTTTTGCTGAACAGAGAAATGCTGCCCTCGGGCACCAGTGTATTCCCACAGGTATTAGGAGACAAGAGGTAGAGGGATAATTTTAACCTTAAAAGAGAATTCCGTAGCCACCTCTGCATTTCATATAGTAACAGAAGTCATGCCCTCTCTAAACGGAGACCATCCTGCACACATGAAGTCAGGATGACCTTCATTTCAGTTTGGGAAACCCATCAAACAAAGAGTATCTCCATAAGAGTGCACTGCATGTTTCTCCTGGCTGAATGAAATTGCCTTGCAGCATTGCTGCCCACCTACTCCAGGAAATTAAAATGTGAAAGACCCCAAAACCAAGTCAAAACAGTTGGAAGTTAGATAAATACATAAATAATAAATAACACTTTTCTCTCCTATTACATTACTGCAGTGTGTGTACATACACAAAAATGGGGTTTATAGTTTTTTCCCCCTGAGGTTTTAATCAGTTAGTAATTGGCTTATTTTTTAGTGGGAAGTAAAAATGTCACCCATATTATAAATGCTAAAAGGAAAGCTGAATTGCCCTTGTGCTATCCGGATTTACCTCATAGCATGTATATGAGCTCTTCGTATGAAGCAAAGAGAGACTTTCCAACAGAGCAGGCATCCTGCATTTGCCAAGCACTCAATACTCTCATCCTCCGGGATCCCAGAGAAACTTACTGACATGGTTTAGGATGACTTCAGTCTTCTTTTGATGCTTATGACTCAAATTTGCAATCACTATCCAGGACGGCTTGTGAAACCAAAGAAGAGGGACGATCAAGCTTTTATTGGGAGCCTTTCTACTTGTTGCAAGCTGCAGGACGCTATTTTACAGTCTGTGCCTCTTTGATATATGACACATGCTGCTGTGTGGGTGCTTACCTGCTAAAACTGTTTTGATTTTTCCTGTTTCTTTTTTGTCTGCATATGGTTTGTGTCTATGTATACTTTGCTAATCTCTCATGGCATTTTTTAAGTAGACAAACTGGGTTTGTTTCTGCTATTTTTGGTATGCTGTGCCTTATTGGTACCTTGCAATGAAAAGAATCCAAATTACAAATTAAAACTATATTCCTTGCTTTTAGTTATAATAAACTCTTCTAGCACAGAAGAATTAAAAATATTAATACACAACATCGAGCGCTCTACAGTAATTATACAAAGCACTTCCAACTGACCTAGTGAGGAGAGAGGAAATGAGTGCTCTGTTACAATATTTATCTAAATGTATCAAAGTAATAGGCAAACCTGAGATTAAAACCTCTGAGGTAGAATCTGCAAATTATATACTATTAAATCAATAATTACAATGGCACATTTAAACATCCTTCAACAACAACAACAAAAGATTAACAACCCTGCACTGAAGACAAGGAGTTAAGACACAGTACTAAATTCCCAGGAAAGAAATACCTTACCCAGGAGTCAGCTGAGCTGTGCTCATTTATATCCCCTGACAATCTGCATTGATTAAAACACTTGGCCACTGCTATATGACATAGAGGAAAAAGGAAAAGATGCTAAATGCTGGTTTTGCAATTTCTCCATCACACTGTGTTTCCTCAGTGTGACTTTGCCTAGAGATGGGCAACACTGCCTGCTGCCCTGGGGCCAGGAGAGATACAGCAGCACGTGTGACTTGAGAAGAGAAAAATCATTAATTTTTAAGTGTGGCTTTAACTTCTCTGAAGGGATCAACCTTACCTCTGTACCAGTGCCAACATACACAGTTTTATGCACCTCATACACATCCCTGTCCAGGTAGGACCTGCAAGGACCACAGATGATCTCTAACACCATGGGATAGCCTTTCATGACTCTGAACAGCTCACAGCACAGGCTGTCTCTGATGAGGACCAGATCACAGCTAATTAAATCCTAATAAAGCCCCACCCTCTGCTGTGGAGACTGCAGCTGCTGTGGGTTAATGCAAGAGCAGGGAAGTCGGGAAGGAGGCTGATGAATGGGGAAGAGTCCCAGGTAGTAAATGTTGGAGCACCTTGATAGGAATTAGGGTCCCCTCTGGCTGCTGGTGGCTCATGTGTATGATGGGAACCAAATCAGGGAGATTGTGGGGACAGCAGGCCTTACTGATAATTGTGGGTAGCTCAGCAGAATTTCCTCCTTCCCAAATAAGTAGTTGGTGTCAGATGCCTTTTCATGGGAGAAGAAAAGAGAAGAGTCTCTGGTGGAAAAAATGTGCTGAGGAAGGTTTTCGTGGTATTTAGAAGTGAGGTAGGAAAGGACCTCACTGAGACCAGGGCGCCTGGTACATGCAGGTGTCCAGACTGTGTGTGTGCCCTGTGGGAAGAGCAGCCTCTCCTCTTCCCCACCCCTCTCTGCCCTAACACCGGGGCACAGAGGTGCTGGGGGCAGCTGGGAAAGCACTACAGAAATGCACACAGCGGGGCTGCAAACCCTGCAAAGCCCTGGCCAGAGGCCCCAGCAACACCACAGACAGGAGAAACAAAATGACTTGTCTGGTCCTGGTTTTTTCTGCAGCTTTATTCACCTGAGCAGGCTGGTGCGAAACCCTGGTGCTGCGTATTAGGGAAGGACTCATGTGGACATCCACTATGACTGGGAATGGGAAGCAGTGCTGTGGGATGCCCTCGCAGGCCCGTGCACGTGGCGATGGCCCAGCGGAGCCTGCGTGCTGCACAGCGAGCCCCTGTGCCGGGTGGGGACAGTTTACACTGAGGCCACTGGAAGAGTTCTGCTAAGCCCCGGCCTCAGGAAATCCCAATTTCCAGGAATAAAAGCCTCTTTCATCTTATAGGCTGCTCCTTCCCAATGGTTTAAACTGAGAGGACCACATAATCCTGTTTTTCTGTGGGGATGTTTGTAACCCAGGGACAATGTATAATCCCACTGCAATCACTCCAAAATTCTTGGAGGAGAATCAAGCGATGCTGTTATTTGTTATTACCAACAGAATAACTGGTAAGCAGTGTCCCGGAGGGCTGAGTAAGAAGGGGAGGATCACACTGCCTCACACAGCTCCCACTCCTGCTCCTCCTTATGTTGCCTTTTATTTCGGAAAGTCAAGCAGGAATAAACTTTTAGGTCTCCTGTTGTTGTGATCTAGATATCTTCCCTATGCTGCAAGTCTTGAGCCCCCTTGAACTACTCAAAACTAAAACTGCTTCTTCTGATTGCCATAGCTAGACCTAAATATTAGAGACAGCACTTCTGGGGCATCAGAATAAACATTTTACTATTCACTAAGGAATCATCGTGGATGAAAGAAGTAAAAAGCTGCCATTTCTGCAACTCACAGGTACCTTCTCACCATCAGTAATATCAATGGATATTGTTCTGCTTAGGTGAAGTCATTTCACCCATTAGGCTGAAGTATTTTTTTTAGTAACTTTTCTTAACAAATTGAATTGATCCAAACAGTTCTTACCTCCTGGAGACATTTCACACCATTCACAAGGTAAGGCTGCAAGAGTTTTGGTTATTTTACTTGCTGCAGTAGAAACACTCCCTTACGGCTCTTTGAATTCAGCGACCCTTGTCCCGGGGGATGCGACCTGCCTGTCCCTGTGCCACCCACGCATGGTCCCTCTGGCCAGCAATTGTCACTTGTCACCAAGATCTCCAGGCACCTGCGAGAAGACAGCAGGTCAACTAGCTTCTGTGCCAGAGCAGGAGCGTTCCCAACCCTGAAGGAAAACCCCAACACCCTCCTCCTTCCCTGAGAAGAGCAGAAAGCCGGGGAGCTTTACCCTCCACCCCCCACTCTCAGCGACGCTCCAGACACACCGATTTAGCTCCCAATCTTCCTTCTGGGATGTACTTTGAACGCTTTTTTTTTTTTTTTTTTTTTGCTTTTTTTCTGCAAAGCAAACCCAGTTCCACAGAGCCCCTCGTTAACTCCCGAAGGCAGCCCAGCCCCGGCCGGGGCTGCCGGGGGGGTCCGGCGGTTCGCCCCGGCGCTGCGCTGCCGTCCGCGGCGTTGGAGATGAGCCTGCTGACCTCTGCCGGCAGAGAGGGCTCTGCCGGGGAAAACGAATGCGGCACCTCGGCATCCCTGGGGGCAAAAATCCAGCCCCCGAGACACGGTGTGATGGGGAGTGGGGGATGGCTCCGAAAGAGACCAGGACCGGGAGGGGTTTGCTTGGTGTTCTTGCTCGGCGGGAGCGGGTGGAAAGCAAAGAGCTCTTGGGGGAAAAGCGAGAAAACAAGAAAGGCAGCAAGGAGAGGTCTTAGCAGGAGCGGTGAGAAAAGGAGAGTGACAGAGCTTAGGAATACTGACAAAGCAAGGCACCTCTCCATTCCCCCCTGCGATAGCAACCTCCCCTGCTGCACAGTCCACCTCCTCCGTCCTCCCAGCCTACACGTGCTGCTCTCAGCAATGCTTTTTAAAAAACAAACAGGGTCTGGATTCTTTTAAAAAGTGCTCTCTAAGCTCCTCAGCTGGCATCACAGCTGGGTCTGTTTGCACTAGCAGGTTTCTGTAAGTTATCCTACAAGTATAAAGCCACCCCAAACCATGCGCTGTCTGGTGCGGAGTGAGGCCACTCGTGGGAGACGAGGGACAGGCGGGTGTCGATCGCAGCGCTGTGTGGCTGAGTGTGAACAAGCTGTCCGGGGTCAGTCCTGCTCTTGGAAAGCAAAACTCCATGAAGGTACAGGGTGCAGACACTGACAACGGCCTTTGCATGCCCTCTGCATCAGGCCCGAGCATGGGATAGCTGCTCCCCGGTTTCATGCACACAAGGTCAAAGCGACAATTTCTCTCATAATGTACCCAGACTGCCAGGGAAGAACCTGTATAAGCACTGCCAGACTGGCAGTTTTTAGCCAAGTGTGTTTGTTACTTTCCTTATAAGAACACTTCCCGACTACTCTACCTTGGCAGCCTGGGTTAACTTCTGTGACATTTCTATACTGCACACCGCACTGGAGTGGAAACTATTACTGTGCTTCTGAACTGGATGGGAGCTGCATGTGCCAATTATATCACACAAATACTACATTGAATTTGGCATATAGCAGGTCTCCTGCATTAACAGAGGATAGCCAGAACCAATTATGGAACCAGTAACTTAGCTAGCGACACCATAAATGGTCCTGCTTTAATTAAAAAAATACACATTTTACTAATCACATTTTATACGGATCCTTTTCCTTTGCTATTCAACTCGCACAGTATCTTATATCATTCAGGGCACCAATCTGGTCCACAGGTCCTCTCCTTTATGCTGCTTGTCACTCCAGCTACCTTATGTTTTCATTTATATCGATACGTTTTTTCTGTTGAGAATATGCTGTCAGCCCTCTTCCCTCCTCCCAGCTGAGAGGATCACTGAGCCACTCCTGATCTGTGGCTTTGGCCTCTCTGGCATCATTCACCTTCCAATGGGAACCTGCAGACCTTTCACCTCGTTGAAATGCAGTACCTAGGTAAATATTTTGCTATGCTTATTATGCAAGATACTCTAGATGCCAATTGTACTTTCCGATTGCCTTGTTGCTGGTAAGGGAGAGAGCGGCAGGGCAAGGAGGGCTTGCATTGGCACTTCACTGCTGTACCCGGGGGGCTGTAGCATCGATCGTTGTGCAGAGCCTGGGGAAGGTCAGGGTGGGCTGAGAGTCTGGGGGAGGTCAGGGTGGGCTGAAGCCGTAACAAAGCCACGGCCCCGAGCACTTTGCAAGGACGGTGCTCACCCACTTGACATCTCCTTTGAGTGATCTGCGCTTATTGGACTTTAAAAAGTCTTAAGTAACTGATGAGCATTTTTTCACAGGCTCTCTGTAGTGTGGGACATGGAAGAGGGGGAAGAGGGCAGGGAAGGGAGGGCTGGGGAAAGGCCGGACTTCCCGGTGGCTGCGAGCAGGGGGAGCTCACGCTGCACTGGAGACGCCTGCTTCCCTCCAACCGCAGCTCCGCGCTTCTCGGCGTGGGGCACATTGGTTTTGCAATAAACCTCATGCAATCTATTGTGTAGCACTACCCAGCTACTCGCAGAAACTACAAAAGCCTGAGTAAATATGACAAGCAAACACAGATCAGCCTAACCCAGGTACGTGCCAGGCCATCTCAAGCCCCGTGTTGTTAATTACTATTATTTTGGGAAGAGCGACCGGCCTCGCTGAGCCCGAGGCCCGTTCTGGTGTGCCCACAGAAACTCCTGACAAGCGGTGCCCGGTGACAGGGACCCTTCTCGAATGTGCTGGCAGTGCGACAGGGGCTTTTGGCCCCAGGGCTCGCCAGCTCGCTTTGCTACGACTGTCTTTCTCACAGAGGGAGGCAAGGATTTCCCATGAGCTGAAAGTCCACCAGATGATCCGCCTTTATATGTTGCTCTTAGCTTCAAGCTTCAGAATAAAATGAAAATTCGGTTTCAAAGGCAAGCAACTCAAACCTTTCTTTGAGCACAGAACAGTATCTTCACACTAACATGCCTCCATGCCATCCCAGCATGATTATGAAAGGATTCTTTGCTAGGTTTTCTCTTCACCTCTTTTAACAAGAGTGACTAGTTAGCACTTTCCCTGGGAGAAACATGGCCTTGTTCACACAGAAATAGTTCCTTGGGGTTGGCAGCTATATCAGATAAATACTCGAGAGGACTCTTACAAGGTACTCCTGAGTTAATAAAATAGCAACAAGGATCAGTTATCTCTCTCAATACCTTTCCAAACACATCCTTTGGAAGAGTAACTGCTACGGTGCTGATTTAGCATTTCCAAATTATTAACATTCCTATTTTAGCATCACAGAAGCTTAATTGCTGAGCAAGTATAAACAAGGAGTTCCAGTTACAAAATTCTCTCATACACACAGGATTCTTCTTCATTTTTTTAATTACATTTTATTGCCTTCATTTTGCAAATGGAAAAAACACAATGGCTCCCATTATGAAGTTATGCGCTGTAGTTTACTACATGGAACAGTCTGCAATAGTCTTTATAAGATCTCTAGTAGATCTCTGATCCGCTGCATGACAGCACTTTATAAATATTTGCTCTGTTTTGAGCATTTGCAGTATCTCACCACAACACAATGGGCTAACCCATATTCAGGTTTGCTGCACAAAAATGTCTTCACTTGCTCATTTCTCAAGATTATCTCAGTTTCCTAGCCAGAGCTGATCCAAACCCACTCCACCCAGTCCCAGCACACACAAAGATTGTTCCAAGCTTGGGAGGAAAGAGCTGAATATGCTCAGCGTGAGCCATACTGACCATGCTCCATGCCCACAGGACTGCAACACCAGCTTCGTGGTGGGGACAAGTGCACAGGAACGAGCCCTTGCACCCAGTTCTGCCCCACTGAAGCCATATCTCATCTCTACTATCAGAAGCTTTTCCTTTCCTGCTGTGCTGAATGGCAGGGGCTGAAAGGAGATCTTGTTTTCAAACCCAGCATGAGCAAGGCAGTTCCCCTGGTCCACTAATTTACTGCTCTCCAGAGGTGTGAAGGACATGAAGCCCAGGCTGTGTTAGCCTGCTGCTGTTGGGTGTGACAACCCCAGCTACCCCTGCCACCGCTCAGCACCATGCTCTGGCAAGGGGAGCCATCCTGGCTGCTTTTCTCTGTAACCACTTGCCTAGCAGGGGAGAGAAAGGGGGTAAATCTCAGCAGCAGCCATGGTGCAGCCTTCTGCACCAAGAAGGACATTGCCCTGTCCCCATTGCACCCACCTGGGAACCATCTTGTTGGACCATCATCATCTTGGACCATTCCTCCAGCCCCCACAAATACCTCCAGCCCTGGCAAAAACCACGGCAAAGCCTTTTGCTCTCAAACATGTTGAGTTTGCCCTCTACTTCTTTCACATATTTAGCTGAGCTTTTCCCTCTCATTTCCAAAACTCTGCATAACTTTGTGTCAGGCTTCCCTTCTCCCTCATATCCTAGTGTCACCCAGGCCTGCTTCTGTTGCCTCTGCTGCCTGTGCTGTAGTTGTCCCTGTTTTCACACTATTCCAGTTGCCTGGAATAACCTTCTTATCAAAATGCAACAAACTGTCTCCAGCTCCTTTACAAACCATATGAATATCCACCTGTTCCCTTGACAGTAACCATATGCCTCTCCGTATTTGTTCTGGAGCGTGGGAGGCTGTTTTGTGCTATTTGGGCAAGATCCAGCTCCTACTGAAATCAAGGGAAAACTTCCCATTGATTCCATGGCACTTGTACCAAAGCCTCAGACTGTGAATTTAATGGGATACTTTCCACATGTTTCAATTACTGCAGCATATCACACACATTTAGGACTCTATTGAATAGCCAATAACGATTATCACTTAATTGCAACGATATAACACCAGCCAAAGAGATAATGCTAGGATTACCATCTCAGAAGGGCAGCACAAAATCACTGTCTGCATAAAGCCCCTTTATATGGCAGTGTTTAAAACACAGCATGCAAGGAATTATAAGCACCTAACCATCTAGACTTCAGCTGGGGATGAATCCTCCCAAGTCTAGCTCTCCTCGGTGATTTTAGTGCAGAAGCTATCTCTGTATCAAAAGAAATCTGTCAACACTATTTGTGCAGAATCATAAACATAATAAATCTTGCCAACTCCTCTGTGAACTGGCTATTTATTGCACTCATCTCTGAGGCTTTTTGATACCAGAGCTAGAGGCTGCAAACATAAATACTGAAATGATATGTTGCATATGCTGTAGCTTAATTTACTGTGTTTGATTTGAGGCTTAGTTGTGGAAGACCCTCAGCATCTAGCCTACAGGCCTCCCTGTACAGCCTGAGAGATAACGCAGTGATCCCAACAAACCACGTCAGCCTCCCTCACACCCGCACAAGTCAAAAAGACGGAGGGGGGCTGTGCGTGAGTACAGTGAGACCATGTACTTCCCGAGCCAGCACTGGACCAGCACAAAGGGAAAAGACAAAAAACCCAACCCAGAACCATGTCCTGGCAATTCGTCTGAACTACCTGAGCAGGGATGGTGGGCAAAACACGTCCCACCCTCATCATCTGTCGCTGGTGGTGGCAGGAGGCTTTACAACATGGGATTCTGTCTGCAATGCAAGAGCCATGGTCAGGGCCTCACTTCGACCCCGACGTCAAGCCTGGCAGCCGATCTGATGTACTAAGAACTAGATCCAGGCAAGCCATTTTTATTCACTAAAAATGCCATTTCTGCAATTTCAAACAAAAGAAATCTTTCCAAGGCGAGTGTCCCACATTCAGGGAGATGATTCCCCTTCACTGTAGGTCAGGGTGGAGGAGATCCAGCCTCAGAGTGCTGGAGGGGATGCTGAAACCCATCTTTTATCCTCTCTTTCAGATTCAGTGACCATTTAAGGAAGGGATTTAGTGGACCAGTTCCAACAGGAGCTGCTGGGACTCCTGGAAAAGGCACAAATAGTCTTATGAGAGAGGTGATTTCTAAGGTCCAGGGAATTTTTTTGTTTGTTCATTTGTTTTCAATACAGAACAGCAAAGATGGGAACTGAAAGCAGCTTTCCTGCATCTCTCTTACCTTGAACCTTAGAAACAGACAAGAACACATCGGCACCCCCACCTGTGGGTTACTGGTTCCCAATGCCAGGCCTATATCTTTGTTATTTCTTTTCTCATAGAAGATTCTGCATGAAAAATCTTGTATCAAACAGCTAACAAATTTCAGCAAGAACAGAAATACTAACTTTCTGGTTCCAGTGAGAAAATAAACATATTCACTCTGGTTTTATCTGAGAACTCCCTCTTTCTCCCTCCCTTCTCCACAGTTTTTCATTGCTGCTCATAACCTAAATAAAATGAGTTACAAAGCCTAGCTGATGTATCACAGAAGCAACCTTTCTGCCTTTGCTTCATGCAACGTACTGCCTCTGCCCCTGTCTGCAGTGACCATTGCCTCAAATGTGCAATTTTTGTAGCAAATTCAGAAGTGAGATCCATGTTACAGAAGGGCAGGGCTCCTGCTGCAGCCTGGGCTGCCATACAAACACAAGGCAATGTTACCATATGTATTATAATGCCCAGAGAAACTCATAGGAAGGACTTTGTATGAAGTCCCTTGTAAAGCATTGTGTCTACTTACCTGATGCATCCAACTGTAAGTTACATGACAGCTAAGGAAATTGAGAAGGCCGTTGCAAGTTGAACTTGTCCTTATATCCCTTGGGATCCAGAAAAGCAGCGGTCTGTTTGATAAACCTGAAAGAAGAACAGATAATTTCATCCAACATTTTAGGGGGGAATTGGTCTGCATATTCTTGAAGCGGTATTTTTTTTTCACATGAAATGCTTCCCTGCTTTTTGCTATTGCTGCCTGGCATCCTCCTTGCTTGAAATATAGGGAGAAATTTCAGCAAAGGCGAGGGAGATTACCTGAACAAGACACGGGGCGTTCATGCTGCCCAGTTTTTTCAAAAGTCATTCTTGATCTTGGGTGCTCAATCTGACATATCTGAAAGAGGCTGTGTGTGCATAAGGTAAAGATAGGATGCACTGTTTTGGATAAGACAAGAAGTGACTTGAACTTTCATTGCAACTGAAATCAAATCTGACAGCACATACTTACATACTTAGTTAATTTATAAGGAAAAAAAAGCAAAACAAAAGTCCACATTATTGTAATCTTTTCCCTAGGCATGAGGGAGAATCAAAACCTCTGACCAAAGCAGGGAGTGCTGAAGTTTAGCTGTATGACAGTTAAACCTTCACCTCTAGCAGTCAGGGATCTTTGCAGTTTTATGCCTGAAAAGCACAGACCAGTCAGGAAGAATGCCAGCTGGACTGTACAGAGTGCACAACTGGCTTGTGCATCTAAGCTGAACAAATAATTATCAACTCGGCTTCTGCAGCACATTCAAGGGAAATTATTAACCGCACTAGAAAAATCAGTGAGGCAGATTCATATGCAGGACTGAGTTTTCCTCTGAATCTGTCCTGCTCCCCATCCCATTCAGCACATCAGTTCATTCAGCACATCAGAAATTGCCAATCTTTACCAATCTTTCATTTTATATACATAATATGCGTATTAACACACATATATAAACCTCTCCTCTAGCTGTAATAAAGTGGTTAAGCAGAATATAAACCATCATTAAAATAACATGAGATTCACTATGAAAATCTGAAAAGGGACATATAGTACCTCAAATATGTTTTTTATTACTTTTTTTTTGAGTTGAATATGGCATCCCTGTTGTTTCTAAAACAGAACAAATTAAGAGATTTATCTTAAGTAATTGGTGCAATTGGTAACTTAAAATACAGTGTAGTGCAGAAAGATTTACTTGTTTTCTCTGGCAATTTCCAAGTTACAAGAGCCTGGTCTCTATTTTACCTTTTTATAGAGCTATTCATTATTTTCTGATCTACTTTAGCTCTTCCTGAAATTTCAAGATACTAGATCTAAAATAATGAGCCTCCCAAAGATTTTCTGTAATCAGTTCAATCCTGCCTGTGGTCACAGCAGAGGACTGGGAGCCAGGAATTTTTAAAATCTTAATCAGAGCTCTGCCAGTAATTTGCTGAGTTACAGTTAGCTCAAATCTTTCAAGTTGTGCTTAATTTTGAGTCCCACCAGTCTTGAGCAGCCTTATGGAAGACAGTAGGGCTGAGACTGAGCCCCATAGGAACAAGCACAGATTTTGCCACTGGCCTGACTAGGATCAGGATTTCACTCACAGGTCTAGTTTGGAGGTGTTCTGCTTTGGGAACAATAAGGATGCTCTCTGTCAGCTCCTGCAATGACTTCAGCAGCACTGAGGTACCCCAGGATGCTGAGCTTCATCTTCCTGTCTCAAAAATGTACTGCTAGTCTCCTGCACCTTTGTAAAGCCTCTGAATTTATAAAATACTGGAGGAGTTTGTAATTTACTAAGACACAAAATGTCCACAAACTGTCAATATTTTCACTATTTTTTAAAATAAAAAATTTTAAGGACAAAAGCAGAAGGTTTCACAGACTAATTGTCTTTTTGGTCCCAGATTTTCACTTTAAATGAAGTTTCTGCTGTTCAGTCGCACAGGGCACATCTTGGTTCCTCTCCCTTGTAAAACTCTCACTAACCTCCTTCCCATTGCTGTCTGCTTCCGCGGGGGGGGGGGGGGGGGGGGGGGGGGGGGGGGGGGGGGGGGGGGGGGGGGGGGGGGGGGGGGGGGGGGGGGGG
>JANZLQ010000009.1:25784683-25835658 GCA_026212715.1 Elanus axillaris | reverse complement strand
CCGCCCCAAAAATGTTCCTGACAGCCAAGGGGCTGTTCCTGGGCTCAGACCACATGAAGAAATGTCAGCTCCAAAGAAGATTTGCAAAGACAGAGATATTTTCTTCCTCTGTCCAATGACAGATCTGTGAGGAGGGTCCAAGCACACTTTAACATTCACAATCAGATACTGTGGCCAGCAGTGCACAGAAGAGATGCATCCTCTGTCTCCTGGCCCAGAGAACATGCACAGCTCACACCCTGAACAGGGGTGGAGAATTCATTCAGTGCCACCAAATAAGATGTTAATGTCACTGTCAGATTTAAAACCGAGGTCCCCTACAGACCTGTATGTAACACCAAAACAGCAGATGAACACGTGACATAGTTTATGCATGAATACGCTGACAACTTCACAGCCTTTGCATTATCCATTCCCAGTGTCTGAGGACGGGTGGCACAGAGAATGCATTTAACAGAAAGAAAAAGACATTAAACATCAAACATCCCTTTGCTTCTGACAATTAATTGAGAAGAAAACCTCATAATCAGTTGCAGATTTGTCTCTGTGTAGCTAGCGTGACTCCACTCAATTATCACACTGTAGTCCAGAGCAGGGAGTTTTGTTCTCATCTTTGTGTTACTTGAGGATGGGGAAGCAGTGGACAGAGCTGAAAGGTTAAAGGTGGCAGGAGGAGGTCGCCAAGGATGTCACTGTCTCTGTGTTAGCCATAAATAATAGAAACCAGTGTGGTCTTTGGTTTGTAGTCCAGCTTTAAACCCACGCTGGATTGGCGGCTGTCAGTGAGGTGCTGAGAATAAGTGTGCAGAAAACTACCTGCAACAAGGCAGGTTTGCCCCTGCGCCAAACCACGCAGGGGCTGTTGGTAGGAGAAGATATCTCAGGAATGTTCCAGTACGAAGACGCTGCCCCTGCTTTCAGGTCCCTGAACAGTGCCAGTCAGTGTCTTTTGGTCTCTAATGGAGAAAAAAAGCCTTGTGTGAAAAATCACAGCCATTTATTGAGTGTCTTGCAATTGTAGTGTCCTCTTCTGAGTCGGGAGGTAACTGCCCCAGCCCTCTGCCAGGAGCACATCGCTCCTTCCCTGCCCAGCCGGGTTTGCAAAGACTTATTTCCAAGGTAACTTGGCTGATTTTGGATGGCATGGTTGTGGCAGTCATAATATCCTTAGAGGGATGTGCTCTCTGACAGGGAGTACGCTCTTCTCCCTTGAGCATGGCCAGAGTCGATCTCATGGGGAGCTTCACCATTGCCCTCGGTTCAGCTGGGCCTTACAAAACCCAACAGAGACATTAAGGAGACTATGAGAAGTTGCTGAAGTTAAAGCTTTTTACTTCCCCTATCTTAACAGCAAAACCAATTCTTGCAGCCGCAGTCTCAGCCACGCCCCTGTTAATATTTCACAGCACAGACTGACCAAGCACAGCCCTGCAGTGGTCAGCCCTTTAACACCGTGATGTAAAATAGATAAAACAAATCAGCTGATCAGAGATACTTCGACCTAATCTACACTTGCCCCCAGAGTGAAATAAGCGTCAGTACTCCTGACCTTCCTCCCACATGAATTTGTTCCTTTACGTTCCAGAATTAACTGTACTGAAAAAGTGGTCCCTGGTGCACACAAAAACTAATGGCATTGGAAATTATTCAGGAAAGCTCTGGACCAGCACTGAGGAGCAGTGGGAACCAGCGGTGCTGAGGACTTCTAGGGCAGATTCTGAAGAGACCTGGCTGGATCCCAAGCAACAGAAGAAAGGCAGATATGCTCTGCCCTCCCTGACACCTTGGCACTTCCCTCAGTCTATAGGTTACATTTGCTGTCACCTGAAAGCAAAAAACCTCTTAAAAGTAAGCATGCAAATGTGCTAATCTCTTACGACAGCACATACATAAAAGCAACTGTTTATATAAATGATACCACTCACTTCAAGGCTGAATTTAATCATCAAAGGAGAAAAAGGACATTTTGTTTGGTCTTTTACTAGTCAAAAATGGCTGGTATTTAATAAGCCCCGGAGCCAGATCTCAGTAGGACAGGCTTTTTATGGGCCAGAGGCACCTACCATACCATCCCTTTCTACATACAGCCACTGACCTATGTCCAGCTGATTTGAATTTACTTCCTAAATCTGATGCTTCACCCAGTTAGATCAAAAAAAAAAAGAGAGAAACATGGCATTTCTAGACCACAGTTCTTGGTGTCACTACACATTACTGATAATTTAGGAATGCTACAGAACATCTCAAGTTTAAAGTACTTTCATGGTTCCAATGGAGAGCTAAAACAGATGGGGTTTCAGTGTGACCTTTCAACCTACCAGGCACTGTTGACCCAGATTATAGTTCAACAAAGCTGCTCCTGGATTCATATTACATTTTGGGAGAAGCAATAGGGTAGCAGTGAGAATGGATACGCTGCTCAGAGGCAGCTCGGATGGCTGGCTCAGAGAGCCACGGGATGGGAACGGCACGTCAGTCCTACTCCCCGTGCAGATGTCTTTATGCCGAAGTGGGTGCTCAGTGCTTGGAGGGAGCCTCTGTTATCTGTCACAAAATGCTGGAAAAGGAACTCAGGAACGGGAGAAATAATGGCTGAGCAAGGAGAGGGTGAAAAATCAGGAAAAGGGAGAAGCACTCCAGTTGAAAATCCCCATTTTCCAAGTTCAGGCTTCCCACTAGAAAGCTGGAGCTGAAGACTTTCTGGTGGTGGTCAAAAAAAGGCCAGGTTTTATCATAGAGGTGGCTGCATTTTGGCAGTGGGTGAAGAGATTGCTACAGCCCGCCCGGCTCGCGACAGGGGCTGCTCAGCCCGAACAATGTGCCCACCCAGGCTCCATCACAGTGAGCCGGGCTTGTCTGCCTGAGCTGAGCCAGTTGGGAACTGGAGAGGGACCGTAAACCACCAAGCACTGTGGCATCCTATTGAAACTGATGAAGTTCCTGTCAATGTGCTATTATTTTAGACATTATACCCCTAAAAATAGTGCTTGTATTTTTTTTTAGCAAGCTTGTTGTTTTCAGGAGCTCTGAAAATATAAAGGGTTCCATAAGTGCTAAGAACAAGCTTGTGAAATAGTCTCACTGGAATACAAAACCACTTGAAAATGCTGTTTGTTACATTCCCCTATGAACTCAACAATAGATTATGCAGACCATTTTGCTAAAACACTGGACTTATTTTACTTAAAATTTATTTTACTATAAGAAAATCTAGGAAAATATCCCCATGACACCTAGCTAGTTTTTCTCTATTCCAGACAGCAGCAAGAAATCTGGATTCTCACAAAGTGTTTTGAAAATGCTATCCCCATGCCAAAAGCCTCTTCAATCTCTTTGACCCCCACAATAAAATGTTCATGATCCAAACTTTAATTATCTCTGCTTGTAACAACAAAAACAGAAAAACAGCCCTTATGTCCTTCAAGTGGAGATCAGCTGCATGAGAACGATCAGGCTCGTCTTAATCCTCAAAAGACTGACATGTGTCCTAATTGTGAAATCTGTACAGCGTTTTCCAAAGCAGCTTTCTGTAACTGCTGCCCACGTCTGTTGCTGTTTGTTGGAGCACTGCTGGAGCCTTTGCCCCACGAGCCGATGGCAGCCAGAGACACCGGTGGGGGCAGCTCCTCATCTCCCCGGTCCAGCACAAAGCCATCAGGGCAGAAGTAAAATATTAGGTACCCGGTGGGGAATTTCCCAATACATCATCCCAGGAGCACTTGATGCTGAACAAGTAGGAGCTTATCACCAGGTCACTGTTCTGTAACTGAAATAGGATGATGATGTGCTGGTAACTTGCCAACATTTTGTGTTGCAACATTTTACAGATTATACCGTATGATAAAGGTGCTGCATTTAATGAGTTTTGTCAACTCAGTTATCATTTTCACATCGCACAAAGCAGGTTTTGGGCTAGACTTAGCAGTTATGCAGCCCCTTTCATCCAAAAATTTCAAAGTGATTTGTCCACATTAATCAAGTTTCAAAGCTACCTTGTGAAATATCTCTTTAGGCTCCTTAAAAGCGTTAGGAATGGCTGCAGTGATGCTGACCGAAGGTCTGTCTGGAGCGGTCCCCGGCAGCGGGCAGTAACGGCTGCCCTGCCCGGTGGGGAGCGCAGGGGTGCAGCCGGCGTGGTGCAGTGCTTCCCCGGGGGCGACACAGCCACCCATGACGTGTGCTGCAAGGGCACTCACTGCTACTGTTGTTGGGTGTAATAGGGTGGGATGGATTTTTCTTTGCTGAATTTTGAACCCACCTAAACTTTCCGCATTCACAATGTCTCCTAGCAGAGAGTTCCACAGATTAAACATAAACCTTGTTAAGAAGAATCTCCTTTTCCTTACTCTGGATCTGCCATCTGCTCACTTCATTTTGATCCCCCATTCCTGCCTTCTTGAAGAGACATTCTCTGCCTGCCTTCTTTGTGCCACCCAGGCTTTCAAGACATTTATCCTTTTCTCATCCTTTCTTCTCAAAACAGAAAGACCCGACACATGGCGGTGTTTAAATTACTGGTTGCTGTGTAGGTGCCACAGTGCCACTGAAACCAAAGTTAAGAACCTAGAAAAATTGGCACAACTGACTCAAAAGGGTCTGCCATCCAACACCCACAATGCCACAATGCATTTGTCCCTAGCCTCCCCTTCCTGTCTTGACCAACAGGTACCTGCACAGAAATAAGATATTGTATGGAAAAGCAACAAGAAATTCAGGTTGTGTGATGTGGATTAATAAGATTGACACTATCTGCTAGATGCGTTGCTTCTCCAGGTTTACACTGCCCTGTTGGTAGGCGACATGGAAGGATGGGGAGAGGCAGAGATTAGCATTCAAAAATAGAAGAGGTTTATACTTAGATGACTATGAATATACACAGGTACTCTTTGCTCATCTCACACCACTTATTTTCTGGTTTTAATTACTTTAAAAACTCTAATTTGAAAAGATCGTTATTTCTTTAATCAGTCTTTTTCTTGCACCCCAAATGCAGGTTTAATGTTACAGCAATGACTGCAAGTCCAAAGGAGACAGATTTTCTGTCCCCACCCATGAAGAACAGTTGATTCACTTAAAACTGTGCCAAGGCCATATGCAAATCATACTAATAGGAGCAGCTGCTGGCCTCACAGCCCAGGGGATAAACACAAGTTATGTTCATGCTGCTGCCCCAACTCACATCCCCAGAATCACATTCAGGTGAATGAAAATCACAGTCTTTATGAGCTTGGTGCAGCCACGGCAGATAATTGTAAAGGAGATGTATGGTGTGCATGCAGGTCCGGCAGGAGGAGCCAGGCCCGAGTAGGAAAATGTGCAGGAAAATGTGTCTGGGCTCTGCTACAGCAAACTGGCATTGTCCTCGGGCAGCCGTGCCAGTCTGCAGCACATTAGGGTTTGGCCCATGTTTTCTGTTGAGAAAACAACCTTCCATCTGGATTTCATTCTCTTAAACCCCATGAGTGTATGTTATTTGTATATATTCTGTAACTGACAGGATGTTTTATACAGTTTTAGGATAAGCACAAAGATGATACCTGGTAAAACAGTTCTTCTGTATTAAATGGAAATGACAGACTTTCTGCTTTGCTCTTTTAAAGCTCATCTAACATAAATATCTGGATGAAGCTAAGTCAGGTGAAGACGAAGCCAAGGCTGATGGAGAGTGGGAGAGCCTGGAGGAGTTGAAGGTCCACCTCATGTTGTCCCTTCCAGCAGCCCAGCCTCCCTGCTGCTGCCTCACAAAATGCCAGGGCATGAGTCCGACTTCTCACTTTTAAACAACGGCTGAAATCCTCTTAATACTTCTAAGATACTTTGGTGGAAATCAGATGTCCCTGCTTTGGTAGTAGGATGTCAGGCAGCAAAGACTGACTCCACTTCGTCCTTTAGAAAGTGTATAGTATTAAGATGGCCTTTATCATCCAAGGGATATCACTGTGCTGCCTTCTGCTCCTCTCCCATCCCCAGTCTTGAACTAGTTATCCATGCTTTTCATTACTTAAAGTCTAGATTTCTGTAATGTGTGTTGCTGTAGTCAGTGTATCCTTTGATTTATTTATTTGTTTCAAAGAGGAACTGGAGCCAGATCCCATTTAATCCCTTGTTTGTTTAGATAGCCCACGAAGCATGGACAGTCCAGCAGAAGAACAGGTTTGAGCGCATTGTATGTCATACCTGTTTCACACCCTCAGAACATAGCACACTGCTTCTCTAGGGAGCCTACAACTCGAGGAGATAGGGTTGCCGATCTCACCTGTGGTCTACAGCTTCCCAGTTTGGGTCAACATTGTAGGAAAACCACAGTGACCCAGTCTGCATCGATCCTGGGGGACCTTTGGAAAGAGTCTCCCCCTCTAGTAATTAAAAAATGCAAGTGTGAGAGAGATTTCCCTGCAGTTTATAAGACTTCAGAGCTCTTTCAAGGAACAGTGTGTCAAACCAATGACTATGTGGCATACAGTTCTAGTAAGCACAAGGGTAAGGTTGAATTTCTTGGAAAAGAAACAAGCTCCTTTTCAGCTCTGGAGAACCCAAAACCTAAAGAGAAGTATCCCTCCTTTTCCCTTCTCCCTGGATCATGTAAATTTTGGGGAAGAGTATTAACAAAGTGAGACATGGTGTGTAAAGTCATGATATGTACACCATTCAGAATGGACAACTTACTTTGGGTTAATCTGTTCTGTCCAAACCCCATCACTGTCTGACAGATGGATGCTGTTGCCTGTGTAATGGTTTGCAATCATGTGTCCAGCAGGTCAAATATCCCACTTCTGGAGCATGTACTTCTCCCTGTCCAGCTGTCTCGTGTCTTAAAGAGGTAAAGATGGCAGAAGGCTAACAATCCAAAAAGGTCTGGTAAGAAATCTGAATATATCAGATGAAAATATGGTTTTCAATCAATTGAATTAATGATTCTAGGAGTGCTACATGTCTGAAATCAGTAAGGATATTGGAGAGGAGTAGACTGGCTGTCTGTAGGCTATTTTTCACAGCAAGATAATTGACAGAGGAAAGAAAACTTGTTTTGAAGCTGTTCTATATCTGATCAGTGTTTATTCTGGAAAAATTGGTGAGAAAGAAGAGGGAGCACAGAGAGAGTATTCTTACTCCCTGATCTTCAGAGCTAATTGCAGCCAGGGCAACTGCTCAGATTTGCAGCTCCAGCGCTGCTTTGCAGCCACCCTGGCCTTTGCAGCAGTGGAGCTGCACACAAACCTACCCCACTGGGTGATCTGCTCGTACAAGGGCCAGCTGCAGCACTCCTCCACGCTCTTTCCACCACTGAAATACTACAAAGGGATTACAAATTCTGGCCTGAAGTCTCCATAGTTGAGGTTGAATTTAACATTTCACTTCGGGTGGCAATTTTTAATCCCCTCAAATGCTTGAGAGGAGAACAAACATTCGCGTATGGTTTTTTTCTCCTTAAAATTCCTGCCCTCTGCTCATTTTAGGACACTTCTGACCACCACTCCAGACTTCATCTGAGCCTCAGGGCTCCAAAGAGTTTTGCCCAATTTCAGACTTTGCAATAAATGTTTTGCCAGATTTACATTCAACTTCAGAAGATGCAAACCATTTCTACTCCCAATTTAATGAACGAACATCAGTCAAAGAAATCCTCTTCCCACCTCAAGAAATTACATTGTTTAAATGGAAGAAAACTGGTTTTAATTAATAATGGAGTATGAAACATATATAATTCACAAGAAGGGCACTGGGAGAAAACTGCTGCTGTCAAATTTTTTCAGCAAAATGATCAATGACACGAAATACTAGTCACAGCAACTCCAGTTGTTCTAGACTGTAATCAGGAAAAATAAAACAGCTCCACCTACTCATCAGTGAAAAAATATATCTCCTGAAAGAAATTCTTCAACTTTCAGTCCTTCTGGACCTTATGCAATACTTTGTGGCTTTTCCTAGCACTGTTTTTATGATGTTGACAATCAGATCTCCAAGTGACATGGGCACTAGTGGGACAAAAAAAGAAACAAAATGAAACGGTTACAGCATAGGCATTCTGGAAAAAACAAAGCCAATAATAATGAAAAATGCACTAGAAAAAAACATAGTGGATCTTAATTAAGAGCCTGCCTTTATTATAGCAAAAGCAAATCATTAACAGCTTGTGTTCAAACTAGTGTTCAATATTTCCTTTTCAAACAGTCAAGGAGTGTAGCTAACAAAATATGCTGTGTGGCCATGCACAAGATAATCGCCAGCTTAATTGGACCAAAGTGCGTTAACTTCTTCTACCTCAATACCAACAAAAGTCCACCAAAAAATAGCCACATAATTCAACATCTAAACGTCAGCTCTTCCCTTAGCATGAATCAGAGGATCCTATAATTGCTCCCAAGTGGCAAAACCACAAGCATGGAAGTAAATGAACCATGATAAGAGTCTCTCATATTAAAAGCACCATAAAAGCCTGAACACAAAGCCTAGCAAGAAATGCCCTTCTCCACATGGCACAGCTTTGAGCAGGCTGCATTCACCCCCCGGGTGCCGCCTGTGCTCTTCTACGCGCTGGAATTCAGCTGTTTCGTGACAATATTCCAGACATGGAATTAACACTTCTGAAAGCTTTTAGGGATCAAAGGTTGCCCCCTTCGCAAGTTTTTTCATACTGAGGACATGATGAAGTAGTCTGGCTCTAGTTGGAAAAATAGTTCAGATGACACTCAAAGGGGTTGTGGTAAGAAGAGGCGGCTGGGGACTGGGACCAAGGTTGGCATCAGCCTCGCAGATCGGTCTCCTCTGCCCTGCCCTGGGCGGGCTCTGCCCTCACACCCATGCAGCCGCTGCAGAATACGCCGTTCATCCCCAGGGTATGGGGTCTGCTGCTAACACTTCTTAGGGATCTTGTGGATGGAGCCCCAAATACAGGAGAAACTACTATTTGTTCTGGAGTTAACTCGGGCTGCAAACATTACGCAGAGTAATGAGAAACTTGTTAACTAGCGCATAGTCCTCCACCAGAAGTGAGCCAAAGAGTCCCAGCTCAGAGGCCACCAACCTTCTCTGGGTGAACCGACGGGCAGCATCCTCCCCCGGAGTAACAGAAAGTCAGCCTTTAAGCTGTGCAGACAGACAATTATTTTTTTTATAGGTGACACATCCAGAGCTAATGGTAGTTTCTCAGTTCCTGAAACAAAATGGGATTGTTGCTGTTCTGTCTCTGCTGGTGATGGTGAAGATAGCTGGGCTGCTGGGAGCGTTGCATTTCCATTCTCTTTGCAATGGGAATTAGGTGCTCAGCAAAGTATTTGCAAGACCCTAAATGAGTTAGCCATCAAAGTTGTGTTCTCAGTGATTTTTCAGGTGTTTCCAAAACCCTTTTGACAACATATGCCTAATTTCTTTAGGCGCTATCAAAAATGCTGTCTTCCCTGGGGATCGCTGACTAAACAGAAGTCTGAACATTCATGTCATAAATATCTTGAGACAAGCCTGTTGATTCAGTGAAATGTGTGGTTGGCTCCTATTGTAAATGCATTCACAGAAAACCTCACAGTGCGCTGCCGCTTGGGATTACTTGTGAGCAAAATAAATGACAAACATTTTGTTTTTTTTTTTTTAAATAACATTTTGATACATTACAAAGTGGCTTTTCTTTTAATTTTACACCACATCATTTAAGATGACATGAAGCAACATAATTTGTCAAGACAAGATATATAAAAATAAATAAATAAAAAGGGATTAAAAGGAAAGCCAGTTCTGAAAGTTTGTTAGTTGGAAAAGGCTATAATTTAAATCAGAAATGTCTGGATTAGATTATTCTGACAAGCTAAAAGGACGCAAAATTTTGCTGCACATTTACGAAGCAGAAATGACATGAAGGGAAAGCAATGTCTTCAAACTGAAGGGGTAGCTCTCAAAATCATCTACTTCTAGATTTGAAACCAGATCTGATAATGGCTTGGTAACTCTGAGCGAGCTATGGACCTTCACAATTTCAGATTCACTGATGAGCCAGGCCATGAACCAGCAGGACAACCATATCTCTCTGCAGGAGATTCAAATCATTAACCATCAGAGGTCGGGGGACATGATGTTCATATTTAAGATAATCTTTCCACTGAATACAATTGTAGACATTGGAAGGCAAACCCAGTCATCGACCACTTCTAGGAAATGCAAAAATCTCCAAAATCCACAAATCTCTCCACGGTAACATGCAAAGCCACAGCAGTGATGGGGCAGCTATGCTTCATAGAAAATACAAACCAGCATCCCTGCAGCCAACCAGTCAACCAGAAATCAAACTAACTCAAGCAGAGCTTTTAATTCTAGCAAAGAACAAAGTCAAAAGTTTCCAACCAGAGAAGGGGAGATTGAGCTTATCTGATAGCTCAGGGGGCAACTTATTTAACCGAGTGCCAAGTCCCAGTTCCCCATCTGAAGGCTGCGGTGCAGAGATTGAACCAGAGACGTCCACCCCTCAGCTGTACTGGCTGAGATCTGTTTGGCAGAGTTGCAGGCTCGTATCCCAAATTTTTTTTCTGAAATTTCCTAAATTTCACCATGATAGGTAGAAGTTTCACTGGAACAGATTTTACAAGCAAAACTACACTTTTCTAAGGGTCAGCATTTCCCACTGGAAACTTTTTTTAAAATAAAATTAATTATAATACGGAGTTTGTGGAGTCCTTTGAAGAAAAATAGTATTATTAAAACAATACTCATCTAATACAAATAATTACTATAATAAAACTTAAAGGATTATATGATTATATTTACATTATTGTATTACTTTATGTCTCAAAGGATCCTACACGAATTCTAAAAAGAAAATGCTGCAGAAGTACAATCATTTCTGGATCTTAGCAGCTTTGCTAAGCCCTTTGGGCTGGGTGTCAGAGAAAAAAAAAATCTTTAACTTTCCAAAGCCCTAAAAGTTTAAAGACCCAGTCTGTCAGGATGACACCCTCCTTACACTTGTATAATCTGTGCTTACGGATAAATGGCAGCAGAATCCTGGCACTGGCATTTTAACTAGGTGACTATAAATACAACCATGCCAAAAAACAACCCTGTGCTGTGAACAATCGCAAATCTAACCTTTCAAGCAGCACTTCAGAAAATTCAATCCTAACTGTTCTCCTAGTCAGGAGATAAAGTCCCTGGTTGTTTATTCTTGGACAAAAAGAAGAAGTCGTCTCACTTGCTGAGATTTTAATGTCATGTTCTTGAAAGTCTAGATATGTTGAGGATGAGATTCAGCCTACTGCTCCATGCCCTTCAGCTCATGTAATAGCTCACTTTACAGCTTGCTTACAGATATATTTCAATTGGTAATATTCAAAATTTCCAAATGGAAAATAGCTTCTGGTCTGTGAATATGGCCAAATCGCAGGACAATTTTATTCCCACCAGTTGTTGCCATGCAGTGTGAAATTATAGCTTGTATTACTCCATACCATGGCTTGCAGAAATTTGGACCAAAACTTTAAAAATATTAATGTGTATGCAAATACACTCTTGCACATAAATCAAGCACACACACTTAATAATCTGGTGCTTTGGCTTTATGAAATGATAGATCAAAGCAGAACAAATGAGAAGATGGAACCCAAATTAACACATTAACTGAAACAGAGCACTCTCAGATCCTGGAAACCACTCACTGTCTGGGTGTCACATATCCAATTACATTCCTCGTAACTCAAATGACAGAACAGACTGAGAGAAGCTAGCATGCCTATTCCTACTCATCACCAGCTACTCATAGTAATTTTTTTCAGAGTACTAGTAATTATTCTTAAAGGAGAACAATTAAAATCCAGTGTAATTGGAAGTCTGGTTGTGATTACGGATGAGTCAAACTGCTTTGGAAAATGAACACAGAACTGTTTGGAGCTCCATTGGTATTTTATTAATCATGTCGTTAAAATGGATACATAAAGTGGGTGCAGCTATACAGTGGGATTTTCAAAAGCTCTCAGCACTAGCCACACTCTGCTCCTGGTGTAGTTGGTAGGAATTTTATTCCTTGAGTTTAATGGGAGGGGAGTTATGCCAGAACTGAGCATTTTTATAGCATCTAAACCTTATTGTTCCTAAGCAGCCAATTCTCTTGACATTTCTTTAATTCTTTCTGGTGATCCCATAGTCCTGACATTATTTTCGTGTCCCAGTGGCAGCCCCAGGTCTGGAGGTCCTGCAAGGTCTTCAGCCTGGGGGATACAGGGCAGAAGAGTTCTTCCCATCTTCTGCCCCACGGGAAAGAGACCGGAGCAGCCGAGGCTCCGCGTGGCGGAGGGAGGACTTGGCCTGAGCTTGCTGCTGGGGTACAGCGCACCAGGCTTGGTCTTACAGAGCTCAAGAATAATGTAGCAATTTGGAGCAGATGGTTAGCATCAGAGAGCTGTTTAAAGAAACAGTGTTGAGAGTAGAGAGCTGAAAAATAACATAACGGGAGATTTATTTGTGGTCTCTGGTTCAGGGCTGTCTAAGAAACATAAGCAGTGGTTAGTACTTTCAGTTCGTCACAGACAACGTGGAACCTTAAACCAACCAGATTTTGGCTTTTTGCTCTGCAAAACCAAAGCCTAATCTGATAAGAGCAGGTCTAAACAAAGCACGACCACCTTACACCAGTCCTCTGATGCAGCTCCATCAGGCACCAAACTCCAAAGCAGGTTCTTAAGAAAAAGGGGGAACGTACCTCAAAACGCAAAACTTCAGAGATAAACACTTTCCAATACTTTGCTTCTGAATCTATTTGCTAACATTGGAAGCTTGGACTGAACCATGCTGGAAAGGCAGGCAATCTTTCATATAAATCAAAGGTGAAGAACAAGCAGTGGGAATACAGGCTTAGCTGTCTACTCTGCCCACCGCTTTGGCCAGCTCTGGAGAAACCTCTCTGGATGCATGGACAATCTGCTGTAGCTAAGCAAGTGATGCCAGTAGGCTAGGAAAGATGCACTATTAGCAAGACCTCCTAATGGCACAAATAACTTGAAAACTATGACTAAAATTCTATCCTTTGTTTTCATGCAACAAAATCTTCATTCTAAGAACCCACCTACTCAGATGTGAATTATACCCACCTTACAAATGGTCTTTAAAAGGTATCAAAAGTTCTCTAACAAACTCCAAAGAATACACTGAAAAGCTATGCTAAAAATTGAAAGGAATCCCTGCATAAGATGCTAAGATCTTCATTTCCATTTTGTAATAAGAAGAAAGAAAAATCTACTTAAAATCCTCTTGAAAAGTGATCCCCTTGGAATGAACTGTCTTAATGCTTTACATCTGAAGGAAGCAAGGTAAGACAGTACTATACTGCATTTTCTTCTATCTGAGGGAAGCTGGAAATAATCTGGAGAAAAGATTATTTCCAACTTTCCAGCTCTTTTTCTATAATTAACAGGATGTAAGACATAACAAACAGAGGCTGAAGAAAACCACAAACTCTCCATATGGGGTTCAGTTCCTGTTTACTAGTATCCTGTTTACAGCATAGGCTTTGATGGTCAGATAATCGGGCCTCTCATGTTCCCAGAATGACCACACTTATTCTGTACTTATTTAAGGCTGGGAAGACTTTTTAATAAAAAAATATGTCGAGGAAACAAAGCAGAGAGAGATTATAACAATATGCATCACTACGGAAATACCAGACTCATTGTTATAGAATACAAAATTACCAAATACCCTTTTGTGTGAAAATAGAAGGACGAAGCGAATTGCCAGTTCAAAGGGAGGCGAGGAACAAAGCCCTTTCCCTCCTGTCGCTGCCCTCATCCATGTCTGGGTCATGTAACTCCTCAGGTGGAGGAAGGAGAAATACCCATTTCCCAGGGCACCCCTGCCTGCTGCCTATGATTCCGCTGTTGGCCAAGGGCTCCCCTCGGGCCAGGAGGCAGGTGTTGCTTTTCAACCTGCTGTCCTCGGCTCCAGGCTGGGGATGGGGAAGGAGGACAAGGGGGTTTAGCTGCCGGTTTGGCTGCTGCTTTGCTCATGCCTTTCCTCTTTAACCCGGAGGGCCAGTTCGGATCATGTCCTGGTCTAGCACAGACTGGAGATAAACCTGAATGGCACGAGAATAAACAAAATCAAACCATTCTTATACTTGGCAGAACTAATTCCTGCCTTGTCGCACCCAATTCTGTTTTGGCTGAAATCTGTCTGAAGCACATCCAGGACCCTCCTGTTTCTGTTATTCCTGCATGCAGCACTGCTTCCCGGGCAGCAATTGCTTCCTAAGTGCCAAGAATCTGACAGCAGTTTGGGGTGATGGTGCTGAAAATTCTGAACTGAACATTGGCAGGGACAAACCTGTGCTGTGCTGCCTCAGGAGGACTCAGTCCTGCCAGGCTGGAGCAGGAGCATGTGCAGCTCTGGTCTGGGAGGGGGACTGCATCTTACGGCATGGCACGCATCACCCCTTACACCTTCCCTTCCCCAGGAAGTCTTTGCCTGGCATGACCACATACTCGTGTCCAAAGAAGACTTATGAAATGACTTCCAAACTAACTCGGTGCATCAGTCTGATACCCTGACTCAACAACATGATTCATATCATCTTAACCAACCCTGGGAGACAAGAAAAGGATTCAAAACAGCGGTCTCTAGGGATGAGGAGCAATAAGGTAATTCTCCAGGGAGCTGGAGAATAGGTGAAATATTTATTAAAAGTTATATTAATGACTAAAAAGTCGCTGCCCATATCTCTGAGACAGTAAGGGCTTTCCACCTCGAGGCTGCACCAAAACTCTACCAGCGGAGTTTGCAGCAGGAATGGCAAAATCCCATGAGCTGCTTTTGGGGTCTTTCATAGTCCCAAATAATAAAGGTTTTGCAACATCACCTACTCTTGTGATATTCCTGTGCCCTGAGGCACAAAGTTTGGCTTTGGAGACAGTTCTTTTCCAGTTTTGACCCGAGCTGGAACCCCAGCTGTATGGACAAGTTCTGAACTTGGGAAAACCACAGAAACTTGGAGTCAGTATAGCAGTTTTGAGATCTCTTGCTATGATGTCATCTTCTACAAACAGCTTCTTCCCCTTTCTTTGTAAGAGACAACTTTTAGAAATGTCATTCTATTTGGCACAGACCTATTCTTCATCATTGTGTTTTGTTATGAATTTAACACCACTAACTTCATTGTTAATTTTGTGCAATATTGCTGGTCATGTACAAAGTGTACAGAATGTACAAAAGTGGGAATTTAATATTTTTTTTTTTAGTTGAGAGGGGAGTTTAGGAGTGGAGAGGCCTGCTGTAGGAGAGCTTCCTATTTTCACTTCTTCTTTAGAACTCCTGTTATGAGAGCAATGATTTAGAGAAATTGCACTTAGCAATCAAGATTTTCTCATCGCCTTATATGTTCTAAGAAAAGTTGCAAGTGTTTAAGTAAATAAAATTAAGAATGATTACGAGATAGTCATCGAGATAACATTGTATAACAGCTTTTATCTCTAAGAGAACTGAGGTTTTGTTATAAATAAAACTGCTGAAATTATGCATTGCAAATAAATAAGGTTTTGTTTATTTAGATTTTTTTTCTGGTAATTTTTTCATAAGTAGCTTTTCATTTTGCTTTTGAATCTGTTCAGTGTTTGAAATGGTTTACATCCAAAGCCACGTTGCTATACCAGATTTACTGATGTCATATATTTGCTTTATACATTGAATGTATAAGGACAGCTCATCAGCAAGTCAGTGGAGTTAAGCTATTTACATCATCTGACAGTCTAGCCCTTATATGGTTCTGTCTGTATCAGCTAAAATCAGGTGAATTTATGGGCTATCATGCTTCCCACCCATTAGTAACACTGTTTGGATTTTTTTTTAACCCCCCCCAAGAGCATCACTCATATCTTATGAAAGAAGAGGAAAGTCCCCGTGACTCACATAGAAACACCTTAATTAGTGTAGTTTGAAAGGCATGCTGGTCAGGATATGCTTCCTCGAGGACGTGGTCTCCCGGGAAAAAGGCCAATGTCTAAAAATTTATTGGAAAAGATGGAAAACAGATGGAAACTTTTTCAACACTATTGTTTTGGTATGTAAATTATTTCAGTGCTCCTGAGGAGGATGAGATTAAAAACTTCAGAACATAGTTAATTAATAGCAATAATCTTAATATGGTTTGTACCATAAATATACCTGGCCTTTAACAGAAGTACAAAAAGAGATGTTTGGAGGGGTATCATGGGTGTTGAAGATTTCAATCTTGTTTAGCCTGAGGTTTATCTGAAGAACTCTCTTTGGCCAAGATCTCCTCTCACAGTCTCCTGATTCATACCAGTGTAAATAAGAAGAGAATCTGGCCCAAAAATTTTATCAGGTTTAATATCATCATAATTACAAACAGCCCATTTCACTCAGTAATTATACCATGGAGACGGAAGTTTAACTCCATCCTTACTTTGAGATGTTCTGCTTCTAGGTGATGCCTGTGGCACATTCATATTCATTCCTGGTTCTTTATGGCAGCACCCAATACTCCTTGCAAGAAAGATGAGTTTAAGTCATGTTATAGACATCCCATGTAGAGCAGATCCCCATCAGCAGGGACAAGGTGTAACTCAGAGAAGTAATTTTTCAGTAAGAGTTAATAAAGCTGGATTTGAATCCATAACTGATTATGGAGCTTGCTACCTCTCAAATAACATTCCCAAGAGCCTTTCAGCCTGCAGAAAAACCATTTAAGTCCATGCAATTCCTTCCTAACCATGAGAAAGTCTTCATGACGTGTTGGTCAAACACTGTCATCAGTTCAGCACAAGGTTTGTCTGATAGGTCAGATGCTCACAGATATAATTTCATAAACTTCTTGGCTCAAGGGTACTTGTTACCTTGCAGAAGGAGCTCAGTGCCACATTCATTAGTTGCTGCTCACAGCACCTTAATGAGGTCACTATTGTTCAGCAAGGTAAAATGACTCACTTGACACTTCTGCAAGACAACAAGAGATCTAACAGTAGAAGTGAGTCCTGACTCCCTTGTCGCAACAAGATAAAGATAGTTTCTGCACCACAAACACATGAGAAATCTATTTATCACTCATTAGGACAATACTAGAAGCTGTTGTGAAAATACAATTCATTTTGGACTACTTTATTCCGGAGGACTATAAGTATGCTAAAGATCTCTCTTATTATTTTTAAAGGACAAACATTTTGACTTTGTTGAGCAGAAGTCTGTAGAATTCATCTTACAACTTCAGTCATCTGCCTGCCACAGGCCATGGGTTGCTGCCTCTCAGCAGAAAGTGAGGATTCAACATTGTTTTATTATTATTGAACATCCTTTATGTTGACAATAAATCAGTTCAACAACATCTGTCACTGGAAGGCTCCAACAATCATGCTATTGCACAAACATATACCACCCTCTCAGCAGCCTACTGCAATCCAAGCATTTTGGGGAAACAACTGCCTCCCTTTCAGCTTAGTGTGTTATCTACAGCCTTGAACAATAAAATCCCCTTACCATGAGCTTCCAGGAAGCACATAAAAGTCCTCAATGTTCATTTACCGAGGGGCCAAAAGGCCAGGTCTTCAGCTGAGAAAGTCGTAATGGAGCCATGATTTTCTCAGTAAAACTGCTCTCCAAGAAAATCCTTCTCATGGCGCCTTGCTGAGAAGATTTTCCTATTCTCTTCAGTTATCAAAGAGCAATAAATACTAAGTAGACTTGGTCAATACTTTTTAATGTGGTTTCTTTTTATTGCTGAATATGATGCTTTGCCCAAACAGATATAGTTAGGAGGGGCAGGATGGCTTCAGTAGATTTTTTCATTTCAATTATTCTTCTAAAAACAATGGTTTTGAAATGGTCAAAGAAGCTTTCTTTGGCATTTTTAGGACTGAAAAAAATGTTCTTTATTTGAAGCAGCTTTTCATTTTCAAATATAAGTTGACTTATCACAAAAAAATTCTAAACAGAAAGATGAGTGGTTTTCTGATGTGGTATGGGAAAAATATTTAAAATCTTAAAAGTTCTCAAGGTACAATTAACCCCTTTTCTGGTGCATTCTAAGACTAGCTGTATACTGTATATATTTACAGTTTAGTTGACAGGACTATATTTTATAAAGTATACCACCAGAATAAAATCTAATCTACTAACTATGAGATATATTGAAAGTAATTACATAAAAGTGAAACTCCCTTGATTGATATTAGTGCCAAAATGTCCACCGAGTTGAACAGAGTAGGTCTGGACATACCACACCCAGCATTTGCTCAGGAGCAGATCTTGCAGAAAGAGCGACTGTGATGAATCTAATCTGATTCTATGCTTACTGTCATTTATGGCTCCTCCACTACAGCTAAGACAACTTGTCCCAGTCTTTGCCTCTGAAAAAGCCCAAAGAGAAAAGCTCTAACTGTGCTAGGATGATTTCCAGAGCACTGGAGTTAGAACTGGAAAATGGGCTGGTTTTTCTTGAGAATGGGACCAAGAATGGACTTCAGGAAAAATAAAAAAAAGAGCCCACACCTCTCTCCAAAGCAAGTGGTGTTTAAATCTAATATACCAGCCTTTGCTCATCAATGGTGTATAAATGGCTCATTCAAGGAGTGCAAATATATCTTCCTGGTAAAGTATTAACCCTACTAGAAAATGGTTTACAAAAGAGAAGTGGTCAATCTTAAACTCCCTTTGCTCAAATAACAGGTCTCTAACACATGCAATCCTGCTCCATTTGTAGAAACTCTTAAACAATACACAATATCTCCTAGGTAACTGTAGTACTATATGAGAACTGTTTTATTAGTTTCCTAATTAAATTTCACAAACTTCATAGTAGTGACAGATTCTTGGTTATCTCTGCTGCAGAAATTCAGATGGGATGCCAGAGGGAAAGGATGGGGCTGTTCGTCTTATTGCATGCCAAGATTTTGTGCTACCGGTTACACTCGTCAATCTCTATCTAAAGCAGTTAAGAGCTATAAAGAATTCATTAAAAGGGCTGAGATTTATTAGAGGCACCTCAAGCTCATTAAGGATGCTGATGAAATGTGAAGCTCTTGAATCCACATGCCATCTAAGAAACTCTCAAGTAAAGCCTATTAAGTTTTGGAAGGGAGTGTAAACAATTTTGTTTTTAAAGTGTTACCAAAAAAGAAAAAAATCAATATAAAGTTTCTGATTTCTGTTATCATTGCTAAAAATGATAATTTTCAGCTGTGTGTCTCCTTTTCCCCCCCATCTCCTTTCATGAATAGCAAAATGAGAGCAAGATTTGGGTGGTTTAGAGCTGAGAAAGAGGGAAGGAAGATAAGAAGTATTAGAATCTGGTTTAAACTGTGGGAAAAGCAATAACAAGAGAAAGAGGGAATGAGAGGACTCAAATAACGACTGCTGAGGAAAAAACAACTTCGACAAACCCAACTTCCCCCTTGAGGTGAAGTACTGGAATGACTAGAAATAGTGAAAACACATTTGTTTGTTCCCTCCATCCTCTGCAGGAATTTCAACCATTCAAACATTTTCAGCTACACTGAAAGCTCAGAGGCTTTTGGACTAAATCTTGTTTTTATTTTCTACTGAATTGTTTTAATTTTCACTTTTCCCATGAAAAACAATACTTTCTGAAAAAAACAGGCACTTTCTGCAAAATATTTTTGTTGCTGAAAAAACACTGATCTCTCAAAATGCCAGATACAATTACCTGTCTGAAGGGAAAGAGAGGAGAGGAAGAGGGAGAAGAAAGGAAAGAAACAGTAAAAAAATATGGGAAATGTGGAAAATTTTCACCCCATTTGGGATGTAAAGTGTGATGCAGAGGAGATGCCAGGTGTAGACTTGCCTTTATTCCATCTCCACTCAGACAATAAAGGCAGATTGAGCCTCAAATAGCTTTTGAAGGGTGAGGAAGAAAAAGGCAGTTTTCTTCTAAAACAAGTATTGACTGAGTTTAGCTTAATAATGACCTCCAGTCAAGCTTGGTGTGAGATTTTCTACTGGGTCTTACAAATGAAGTAGCTTTGCCTTAGATGGTTTTTCCTCTACATATAAAGACTTATATGCCAAAGGCACAGGGAGTTTCTGTGGCCAAATGAAATTAATTTTGTGCACAAGGCATCCCCCCCAGGGAGGGATTATAGCCCAGGTAATAAGAGAAATTCCCTGACGAGTATGCATGTGAGAAAAGGCAGAGTCGCTCCACAGGATATTTGATTTGGGAGCACTGTCACCTAACGATGTGGGCAGCCGAGCCTGTGTCTGCAACGTCGGCTGCACACTGGCAGACGGTACATGCACTCACTGGAGATGTGAATGCAAATAACATACACTCCTCTGAATACCAAATGTTTGTGTTTTCTGTATTCTGTATATCTCAGGATGCAAATACAGTTGAGAAAATTAAACTTCACATCTAGATGGAGATTGAAGTCTGAAGTTCCCACAGATTTAGAGGTGGTTTCGTGCAGACCATGCCGGGGATACACACAAGCCATACTGAAATACACCATAAACTTATGCTGTAACAGGAGAAATTTCAACAGAAACCTTACCAAACAGGTCAAGAGAACATGAGAATACATTATCTTCTTTTCTCAGTCCCTCCTCCTTTTATGTTGAAATAAACGCCTATTCCTCTGGTTTTATGTAAATTCTGCTTTTTTTCTCATAAAGATTTCATACTGAACAGCAAGCACAACTAAAATATCCAAACCAGTGTCAGCAGAACAAATTACTTTCCTGACCAAAACCTAACATGTCAAGACTTAATTTAGGAGATATTTCTTCAGACCATCAGCAACAAACAGTGGAGCTGTTTATGTGTTGCACACACAGATGCTGCATCATTGTTTAAGGGAAGGATTCCCGTGCACGCAACCTACAGAGCAAAAGCAGGACTGACCCAATGAAGATCAGCATCAGAAAGAAACCAGAAAATGTTTATAGACAAAGATAAATGCATACTATGAAGCAGAAAGTGTTCCTGCCTGAGATCTCCATCTGCAAGGCAAACACATGCCACTGCAATTACATGGCACCAATGAGACAGTACACATACAGAAACACATGAAGAGACAGTGCCAAATAAAACCATAACAAATTTTTCAGTGCTAGTGAGTAAGACTTACCTGAGCTAGATAAGGCAGGAAAGCCTCTTTTTTAAACTTAAAACCTTCCTACGAAAGGGACAGATTTGTACTGAGTGTTTTGATTATTGTTTTTAGGTGCAGAGATTTATGCCCTGTCCCTCTCCATGCTTTCAGGAGAACTCAAGTGACTTGCCCTGCTTCCCAGGCAGTGCAGACACTCTCTGGTGCTCATCAGCAATGCTGTTTAAAGGGGAGACTGAGCAGGAGCCGAGCCAATCAATACCCAGTATAGTAAATGGTGTGAATCACTGGTGAGCTGGTACAACCAACCTGCTCTCCAGCTGGTATCAGAAACAGTACGTGGCCCAACAGGCACATAACACACAGGTGCAGATGCAGAGACAAGTCACCTGAAATTATGGTGCTGCTCTGTATTGGCCTGGCTCACAGGATCTAGCAGTCTGTGAAGTGCTGATGCTAATAAATTCCTAGAATCCTTGCTGTTCTTGGAGCAAGGATTTATGTAACAATTCACTGCAAAGATACAGCCCTTTCCAACCATCCTATGGAAAGTCAGTGACTGAAGTCAGCCCAAAGAATACTAATTTTCTAATTCTGTGCTTAAACTGCAGAAGAACCTTGAGTCCTCACCCTCCAGAGTGGGTAGTTCAGATGCACTGATACTTATGCATTTTCTTATGCCCTTTTAGGTGTGTATGCCTTTCTTATAAAGAACATGATAGAAAAGGCACTGGTTCATCTCCCCATGTCTCACTGCTGAAGAAAAACAGTGGCAGTATGTTAAAGACTAAGCTGAGTTACACTGGGGACCCAGAAGCCCTTGAGCAATCAGAAAAACTGTGGGGTTGTGCCTCCAAGTAATATTAGAACCCAAACTTTTATACACTTCTCTAAAAAGAAGTGGAACTTCTAACCTTCGTACTCACTTCTCTTTGAGGTTCAAGACATTTTTCATGAAGGACCACCTGGAAAAAATTACCTATGAGTTACAGCTGTGCTTTACTCACAAAAATAGACATCTGCCTTTGTCCTGTATTTATGTTTAGCAATATTAGTAATCTAGGTGAAGACCATTCTGTTATGCCAGCATGGATTAGTTACACAATCACCTCTTGTGGAGGGTGTGGGAAGCTCATTACATCCCTACAAGAGAGAGCAAAAAGAATAAAGAGTAGCTTTTTTAATACAAAAGACTCCCAAACAGTAATGAATACAGCCAACTATGGAGCCCACCAAGCAAGCAGGTGAAAATATATTAATATGAACATTTACTGTAACAAGTCTCTTTTTTCCCCTCAAGACATTTCTGCTCATTCAAAATGTGCAGCTATAAATCAAATTAGATCAAATACAACTGTCTGAAAGGAAGCCACACAATAATCAGTTTTGAATTTTCCCACCCCTCTCCCATAAAAAGCTAGTACAGGATTACAGAAAGTTAATACGTGCATCTAACCCATTATATCTGGCTTGAAACTGTATAAAATGACATCTGATAGCAGCTTGTATGGACAAGCTTTTATTAAACGTAATTACTCAACAAGGTCTATCCTAAATCAGTTAATGATCAGCAACAGACAGATAGAAATTTACCAGTATTCCCTGACTTTGCGGATTACGGGAGTAGTTTTTAATATTAAAAAGTTCATATCATTCCTACTTATGCTTTGATTTACTACTCATGAAGTGAATGTGAAATCTGATTACATTAATTGAGCACGTTGTCAGATTGTCACTTTTCTCCTTTTTAATTGCCTCCCGTCTCTTTCATTATCCCTGACAAGCCACACTTTCAGCTCAACATCCAGTTTTGCATGCCTGGTTTTCCCATATGCGGTGCTACAGAACTGGTTACTCTCTGAGTTTCCACAAACTGCATGATCTTGTTGGGGTAGCTGGGATGCCAGATGAAGACATGCACTCGCTGTGAGCGTATACAATTGTTTGTATTTCCCGCTACAGTGAGACAAAAATGGAAAATTAGAAAATTGTTTGAAGACATAAAGGGCAGAATTTCTGCGCCTGTGCATGATTATCTGTGCTATTACCAGGCTTTATAGATATCCAGTGTATTGACTACTCGAAGGAACCAGTAATTCCTGTAGTGCCTCAGCTGTTCTAATTCAAAACAATATAAAAATCTGTCTCAAAACCCTGTGCAGCAATTCAATGGGTGGTTTCACGTTCTCAGCGGATACTTAGAACTACTCTTTCCAAACTGCAGAGCAGCCTTTCCCTACTCTGAGGAACATGGTGTGTGTTTTAATGTGAGCTTGCTCCTGCAGCGTGGGAATCCATGCAGAGCTGAGCAGCAACAGGCACTAGAACACCCAGCGAAGCATTTCACCTCATATGGTCTCCTCCTCCCTTCCAGCACCCTGAACTGAATCCCCAAACGACGCAGAAAGAAGTCTCCCAGTAACTGAACTTGAGTCTAACTTACCCAACGCCATCTTAAGTTTCTTGAGACCTCCTTGATTTCTACAGAACACTGTAATCTGCCTGGGAGTTAATGAAGGGGTTAATTAGTTAGGTAGTCCCCTCACACCCCCGCTGTATTCATTTGTTTTAGGTGAAGTTACACCTAGTTTTAAACTGCCACTGTAGGAGAGTCCAAACTTGTTTTGCTATCAGTTGGCTTTGATAATTTGCCAAGGAGCTAATCCTGCCTGACATGCAACTTGCAAGATACACCTCACCTGTGCTTTATCAAAGCAGTTAACCTCCACTTTAAAAGTGGTAAGTGTAATCCTGCCAGTGGTTGTTGCAGTTGCCTGGAAAACACATTTTGTAAATGATTCTGCACGTGGGTTTTTTCCTTCAGGAGTTTTGTCTCTCACATTACAGCTCTTGCTGTGTTTATGGAGTCACCTTCTGTCCTAGAAGTTTGCCGTGTTACCATGCAGGCTCCCAGCAGCTGTGGGACTTGGAAGGGAATAGTTCATTGCTAACACAAACACATTTGCTGACAGTGTAATTACTCCCTTCCCCAGTTTTTTTCCTTGTTTTTTTAAATGCAGGACACCTACAGTCACAATAGCAATATATCATTTGCCTGTAGCACAGCTTTCTTTCCCCTGTAAAGTGTTAATGAAGTTCCTGTCCTTGTTTCTGCAGTAATTGTAAAAGCATGTTGGGTAATATACTAGCCACACTTTATTAAAACCTAACAATCTGATCCTATGCTCCCTGCTAAGGAGAGAGCTAACTCTAATTTCATTTGGAGTTCATTTCAGCATGCTCAGATCACACACTTGGTTTTAATTCTTCCAGGGCCTGATCTGAAGACAATGTGCCCAGCTGCAGCATATTCAGCTGTTTCGTATTTGACCGTGGCCACGTCCGCATGACTTTCTAGCTCGAGGTCTGATCCTGGAAGGTGCTGAGAGCGCGGAGGGCTTGCTGCGAGCCTTTCGGTTCCCACTGCTGGGGAGGGGGAAACCGAGGCAGCTTTGTGCCGCTCAGATGGGTGTCCCCGCGCGCGGGTGGCTCCGGGTGGGTCGGGGAGGTCCACGTGGACCCGCTCGGAGGCCGCCTTGCAGAGAGCCTTGGGACGTCGGGGACACCCGGAGCTTGCAAGGCCCTTGCCGCAGCGTGACTCAGCATGGCGGTGATTTGAAGGGGACAATGGAGGGGGTGGTGGCAGCTAATTATTTGACAATTATTATTGTTGAATAATTATTCCAAGGGACAAGGAGGGGGATGAGTCTCAAGTGTCTGCCTTTTTTTTTTTTCCTTCTTTTTTGATGAACTTAACATGTGAGTCTTGCACAGACAGAGGTGGGATGAAGTGGTGAAATCCAAGGGCCACTTGGAGTTCGTTTTGCTCCCACTGCAACTGCTGTGGTAGGAGAGTGCACTAGCATTAGGAGCAGATGTACATAGCACTGTTCATCCAGCGGCCTTGAGTGAGGCTGGTTCAGTCATCACCATTTTACCTGCAGGGGAACTGGGGCATGCAATGCCCTCTCTGGTGCTACAGACCTGGGGGTGGCAGTTCCCCAGGCAACTGCCCTTGAGACTTCTTGTGTGTGAGTCTCTACCTGGAATAACGACAAATCTGGTGTTCCCAGTATCACTGTTATCCATATAATTTCCTCTCTGTGAAAAGTATAACTTCTTCATTCTCTCTTATGTCTTTCTACCCATAAGCTCATCACAAGCTGAGTGTGGAAGCACATGTGTGTCTGTGTACAGGGAATATCTTGCTATTTATGAGAAGATACACAGCAAAGCACATTGTTGTCTTATTTCTGAGGTGGGATATTGCTAGAGGTAACCAAGCCATCAAACTCCTACGTGTTATGGCACAAAAAGGAGCCTCTTGTTTGAAATCTCAGCAGAAGAGAGCATTAGTGCAGGTTAAAGATAGAAAGCGCAGAACAAAATAGCGTGAACTTGGAGAGGAGAAGAAAAGGTCCATACAAAACATGTGAGGCAGAACCCCTTGGCCTCTCATCTTGAGGCGTCACCTCTACAAATAATGCACAACATTTTCTTATGTCTTCTCTGATGACAACACTCTTTGATTTTCTGAAGGAAACATCATTGAAAAATGTGTGGCTCTTTCTGCGTGTGATTAAACCATTAAAAGAATGGCCACAGTGTACAGAATCACTCAAAAATGTCATGGCAGACGAGCGCCCAAATACTTCTTTGGCAGAAAGTGATTAGCTCAGCTGGATTTCCTGGTTAAATACAAGGTTAGATAAATACTTGAATAAACTTCTTTCAGCAAGGACAGGATTAAGGAGAATGTCTTATTCTTGTGCTGACAAAGTTTTGCTAGTTGCAGACAGATTATGTCTTTAATTTAAGACGATTATTTTCCATTTTTGATGATTCACAAGGGGAGAGATTCCCCCACTTTCTACTGCTCAAGTCATCAGGAAGAGCGATTCCAGCTGCCCCTTGAGACCGCCGGGAGGTGGTGGGTCAGGAGTGGAAGTGTTCAGGTGACCTCTGGGGCTGTTTTGGGGGGATGTCCCCCCAGAGAGCTGCGAGGAGTCCCTGCAGCCCTCCCACTGGGCAGCCCTGTGTACTGCTAGACCTTTTCTGGCATTACACAGCCCTGTTGCAGGGATGACCTGCTGTGGAGCAGGGAGCCAAACTTCCCACCAATGGTGCTCCACGTTGTCTGGGCCACGAGCAAACTCACTATTACAGTGACTTTCTTATTTTAGCTCATCCCGAGGTAACATTGTGGCCCACCGGCAATGCAAAAGGCTCTGGAGTCCACTGCAGCAGTATCTTGCCTTTGGTTGACAGTGGACTTGAGCTCTATCATGTGTTAGTTACAGAATACGGCTAGCATCTAATTTTAAATTAATTCTCATGGCTAAGAAAAAGGGAAAAGTTTTTTGTTCTTGCTTAGTGGAATGAGAAAGATTCACCCAATACTTGTGCTTTCCTGCACACCCACTGCAAATTCAAATGTAAGTACTTGTGTAAATACTTGTGCAGCAACTGTTTGGGGCCAGAGCTGACTCCAGCCTGTGAGGGAGGAAATGTTACCGTCAGGTAGGAATGGATTCTGGGTCTGTGTTCTGTGCTTAGAAGTAACAGGGAGAGTCTGCTACAATTATGGTGGGGAGAGCCCAGAGGAAGTATTCCTTGGATTTGCATGTAGTTCAGCTATATAACTAGGTGTAAAGAAGATATAATGTCATTTACCTTTTTGTTCGTCTGGGAAAGTTTGTGTGGTTAATGAGCGTTCGCAAATGGACACCACCATAAAAGAGCTCAATGCTACTTGCTGCTGCTCTCTAATTCCAGTGGTCCAATCATTTATGCCCTGTAACACAGATTAGCTGACCCTGATGGTCTGGGATATGAAACAGCTCCATGTGTCTATTTCTATTCTTTTAATTAAAAGGTTAGGAACCTACAGTCTGACCTTCAAATGAAAGGTACCATGAAACAAGAATGCTGGTAAGGTGACAGGTCAGTTTAGATTTGTTCATAGAAAATTCTAGATTGGCATATTGCCCTGGTTTATAGGACTACAATTAGGAGGTATTACAGCTTCAGCATGTAGGGAGTTATTCAGTATTCAAGGCAAGGAAATGGCACAGAATGAAGCCTAGAATCTGAGTGTGAAATAAAGCAAAAACACTGCCATAAAAATAGAAGGCGCAATAGTCTTCCACGTTGCATCTTTGGAAAAGATTAATTTGTTTGGCTGTTATTGTGAAAGCTCAGATACAGCACATGGCTCCAGCGCCAACTTCTGAACTCAATGGAGCCACAAAAGGGCTGGGTGGTGAATAACTTTGAAGAGCGAAACATCAAACCAGCCTCAACTTGAATTTGAGAAACATCCTAAACCAAACCCAAATAATGCTGCTGAGTGAATGATTCAGGGGATTGGTACGACCCTCCACATTTTATGTGGAGCAGCTGAAAGGCTGATAATAAAGCCCAGTGGAACACCTCTTTCCAGGCCAGAGCAGAATGACAAATAACAAACAAAGGAGACGTTTTTGTCCCTGGTTAAGCATAATTAAAATCACCCTCTTTGAAGCAGGTATGCATTGCTGTCCCTATTTCCTGAATGAAAGTCTTCACCAGGATATTTAAACTTCTGGCACACACTGTTATGATTGATTATATTTATCCATGGCATTTACGTGTGGGAATCCCGTTTGATGGCCTCTGTTCTCATAGTTCCTCAGCAATTTATGCACTGACAGGGGTGCTGCATGGCCTTTTCCTTGGGCATCAAAGTCATGCCAGCTAGTGTGTGTCATTGAGGGGGGGCTTGATAGATTAAAATCTTCCAGAAGGCAGAATCCTTGAAAAGTCCCTATTTCTATCTCCCATCCTGCTGTGTGAGTAAATCCGTAACAACTAGACACACAGATATGATTCTGTTATTTCAATTTAAAATGAGCTGGGTCCCTGACCCTGACCTCCCATGTAGAGTGCTTGTCTGTATTTCATTTCTTTGGATGCATGGACGTTCAGGTCAACGTCTGGCATGGAGCTGGGATCCAGCCATCCATGGTGTCCCAGTTAGACGAGAGAGAACAGAAACTCACCAACCTTTGCCTGGTCATGACTCATGGGGCTCCAGCAATTCTACTGACCTGCTTTGGGCTGCCTGATAACCAACAGTTGCTGTTCTGGGGCTGTGTATCCAGCAGTGAGTTCAAAAAGCTTTTCTGTTTCACCTGAGTCCCCTGATTCTGGCTTGAATCACTCACAGCCGGACAATGTCGGGGGGAGCTCATGGAAGGCACGAAGCATCTTCCTTGTACAAAAAGATTCAGAAAGGTAAAGAACCTGGGAGCTGACTCCTTTGCTTCACCACCTCTCTATTCTCCCAAAGGTTTTAACCCTTGGACAACCTTCCTTCCAACACAGAAAGCCTTTACAAAAACTAACAATGGGATTGAGATCTGCTGAATTCTGAGCCCATGCAGTAGCCAGCGGCCTGCAGTTCCCAGGTAAAGGTAAATGCCTGGCTGGAAGAATATTTACTTACATCTGGCACTACTGATATGGAACAACTTTTTTTCATAAAGTGCCTTGGGATGTTAGATTAAATGAGAAGTGTTGCAACAAAGCACAAATAGCATTCATAACAGTGCTAATAATAGCAGTACCTGGATTCATTGCTCCCATAAATAGAGACCAGCATGAGATAAGTCCATGCATGTAAATCAGATCACCAGAATATTTTTGCCTTAAGCAAAAATGATATAATGAATATTTTATCGTTATAAATGCTTGCAAGCATAGGCCATGTGTAAGAGCATTTAAGAAGATGTGCAGCTTTGCCCCACTGTCAGGTACAACACATTGGATTACTGTGTCACGTGGAAGAAGGCAGAGATAAACACTTAGCTCCACCCTGTTTTCTTAACTGGAAAAGACTGAATCTAGTCCTCCTGATTATTATCATATTGTGAAGTTACCAAAGGTAATGAAATGGCTTACTTGGGAAATAACCTTGTATATTAGTCTTTTTTTTTTTTTTTTTTTTTAATCCTAGGTCAAAGAGAAGTCTGCCGTGGTTAATTATGAGATTCAGACCCAGAAGATCACTACTTACACCCTTGCTATTCTTACTTTTCCCCTAGCCTTTCACCTCTTATCCTCTCTGGTACCTATACTGCTTTCACTTGCAATGGTGTAATACACACTTTTGTGTGTGAACACTATATATTGTTCTCTGTGGTTCATTCAGAAACCAAAATCACAAGCTGCTGAATGACAACAGAGCAGCAAACAGGATTTGATGTAAAGGATGGACCTGGAAAGAGCAAAGGTGAGTGAGATGCAGGTAGTTTTGGATGCACCACTGGATCCCAAATTTTACTGACCATAGAAAAGAAGTAGGACTTGGTAATAAATAGTAAGAAAAGGACTCAGGTGCTTTTGGGCATTGATAGATATGTTTGTTCTCCCAGAGTCCCTAATTTCCAGGTAAGCCACCCTGCCATCACACCACAGGGTTTCCTTGGAGCTACCGATGCTGTAGGTAACATGCCAGCTGAGGAGACATTCTCCTTATGGAAGTTCTAGCAGGGTTTTCCCAGCTCTAGTGATGGTGCACTCAGCAGCCAAGTGATGGAAAGGGCTATTTTGGCCTTAAAACTTCCCTGAGTTCTGCACTACTTGCTAGTGTTGACGTCATCAGGCCTTAAACTCTTCTAACTTTAAGGGTGACTGCCGTAGTACAATGGAGGAAGAAAGAAAGATTTATTTCACCTGAAGCTGAAGTCCTTTTGTATTAAGAAGTCCCAATCCATGTTAATACCCTGGGTTTTCTGACTTCTCCACTACCTTGCTTGTCCTCCTCATATGGAGTTTTTCCTTTCCTCACTTCCACCTCTTCAGCTTCCCATCCCTCTTGCCCCCTTTCTCCTTCCTTTTCATATTTCTCTTTGGGCTTTTCTTTCCATTGCCTATGTCTCCCCATTGCACTTCTGCCCTCCAACCCCTCAACCACGCAAACTCTCAAAGAAAAAAAGTCCTTAATCCTTCCTAATCTGAGGCATACAATAATTATCTGGAAATAATATTTTTGCTGCTCTGTGTTGGCACAGTAACAGGGAAGCCTCCATCTCTGCCCTGATGGGAGTGCAGCCTCTAGCAGTACAGTCACTTTGGAGAAACGACAGATTTATGGATTTGCTGCTGCACACCAGAGATGGATGAAAAACTCTGCTGGAAGTGAGTGGGGAAACAAGAAGAAATCTACAGCCTCAGCCAGGTTCCAGGTTCCTTTTTGCTTTTTGAGATCTCACAGATTCTCAGGCCAGAAGTTCTCAATATAATTCTTAGTCCAGCAACTGCCTCCCCGCTCCAGGCAGGTAGTTAAGACAAGCAAGGCCATTACTCACCACGGAGGACAGACAAAAGAGGTTGTTTTGCTTATTTCACATACTTTATCTCTTGAAAGTTGTGTGGTGGAGGGGCTCAGAGATGGCTCAAGGATCCCAGCTAGGAAGGGAGGTGTGTGGGGCGATCACTGCTCCCAGCCAGGCACAGGTATTACAGAAGCCCCGTATTCCTGCAGAAGGGGCTTGAGATGAAACCACACCATCTGAAAGGCTCAGTGATGCACTTCTTGGCCTTTTGGCTAAGATCAAGTGTGGAAGAGGCCAATTCACTCAGTTCAAAACCACTTTCTCAGGAAGGGATGGGGAACTTTCACAGGAACCAAAGCTTTGACTTAACTTAAACAGTGCATTTGCTTAAAAATAGAAATGCAGTCCTTATGTTTGTATTCCCTTGTTAGAGTCTTTTCCTCACTGCTACATACTGACTCATTAACAAATTAACATGTTTTGATTCCACTGTGAAAGTCTTGAGATAATTATTACAGCTATGGTCCTGGGGCTGAAGAACTGTAGTTCTAAAATGCTTTTATAGACTACAAATTGGATGCTTTTCATACAGGTTATCTAATTTTAATTACAATTTCCCCTCTGGCAATTCTTTCTTTGCTTTGATGTTGCTGGAGTTTTGTCATCCTTGGGGAGTGAGCAGTTTCAGATTATCATCATGTCAGATTTTATGTCCATAGAAACACTTTTTCAACAGTTCTTTTACCTGAGACAGGCTTTCATCTGTGGGAGTTTTATTGGTCTGAAAAGTAAGACAAGCAACTTAAGTGTAAGTGATGTCCTACTTGTAATGTGAAAAAAAAAATCACTCTAAACATATACATTAGCCACTGAAATAAAGAGCAATTACTGTCCTTACAGAGACAATTGCAGAATGTAAAAATATTACATTATTTTCAATTAACTATTTTTTTTCCAGTTAAGCATTTGCCCTTTTCAACCAATATTTTATCTGCCTGGGTCACGAACAGCTGGGAACAAGGGAAGGGGGAGCAAAGGAGTACTGAAATGAGCAGATCATCTCTTAGACGGTGGCCTAGTCAAGGTATGACATTTGCCCACCAGTTTATGCTCCCACTGAGGTTTGAGCTTTCCAAGCCCTGACAAGACACCCCTGAGCATTAGCATTAGTTTTGATGATTAGGCTGGTGCTGGGTGCGTTTCACAGGACTAATGGCATACTTACTGTTCTGCTTTTGTCAGGAGCAGATATGGTCCCTCCCTCCGCTGCATTAGATGCTTGCCGCCCATATATAACATGTAATCTCTTGTACTTTATTGCCAAGATGTTTGTTGATGTTTGTCAAAGCCAAGGAAAAGAAGGATTTAGCACATAAGCATCTCCTTATGAAAGGCTGATTTGTTTGTGTTTTAAGCCTCAGGCACTACGTCCAAAGGACAAGATGTTAAATTTGAAGCATATCAACTATGTTTGTGTCAGTGATTTTTCTTGTCAGAAATGTTATTGAAGAAGCCATTTGGGTTTGCACAGCCAATAGCCGTGCTGACATTACAAGTATTCTCACAAGTTCGATGGGCTGCCAACATGTTTATTCCTCTAATGCTCTCAAAACTGAAGCTGCCCTAAAAGAACCAGCAAATTAAGGATGCTTAAACCATTCTGAGTGTTTAGACCTTTCACCAGCATAGTTTTAAGGCACTAAGAGATACAAAAGCAAATAGCTAATAAAAACAAATTAACACAAAGTTTGAGAGGTTTGCTAGCGAACGAGAAAACAACATGTATGGGGGAGTGGAAGACATATGCAGGTTTCTTCTCTCATCTTTGGCTTTCCTGAGCTAACAAACAAGAATCAGCCCAAGCAGAATCAAGAAGAGACTATGAGAAAAGTACTGTAGGATCACTGCTTAAATGCAAATTTCATTACTACTGGAATAATTGCCTTCATGGGGATTTCTAGTGATATAAGACTATATGAAAATTTCAGATTTTACTTCCCTTTCATCCCCCCTAAGACCCTTTCTTCATACAAGAGATCTTGGATCCTGTTCACAGGAACTAAACTAGGCACTTTCAATTGAAGAAGATCAGAGGAATTAGCCTGAGTTGATTGAAATCCCTTTTAAATTTCCATAGTCTTTTAAAATCACTTGAATTCAGGTTGCAGCTTCAACCATCTAAGTTTCTCAGGCAGAAAATTGTGCTTTTTGCCCTCATAAACAGGATCTGTGTTTTCCTGAAACGCTGCTCCATCGCACCCATTGTTCCCAGCTCTGTCACTGACAGCCGACAGGGAGACAATGCGGGAGTTACTGCGAAGGAGCCTGGTTTCAGAGACCAGATGTGGCTGCAGAAGCAGCTCTTTGTCCTTACAAAAGTGTGTGGAGTCTCACAGCCCAGGAAACACCAGTTAAAGAAAAGTCACAGATTTTTTAAAGGGAGTGGAAGAAAGAAGACTGGGGCCGGCTGCAGTGACTCCAAGCACATGGACACAGCTTCAGGTGTTGGTCAGAGGATTGCTGGTCAAGAAACAGCAGGAAACAACCATCTCTGAGAGGCAACCAAATGCCCAGCCTGGCTGCTCACTTTGCCTGCTCCGAGGCACTGCTGGCTTCAAGAGGCGCCTGTTGGCATGGAACTCCCCAAGCTATCCGCGCTTCGGTTTTTATTACCCCAGCTATTAAGCAGCACTTAGCAACACAAATTTTGCATTACTGACACATCAGGTCAGCAGATTCCTATTGTTTCGCACCATTGTTAAAATGTTGTGAACACACCGAGCATGACGTACGCACCCATAGTCACGCCGGCGCATGGTGCACAGCCTCCCGGCTCCATCCTTTGCCACGATAACTGCCACACTGGTGGGTTTGTTGCTTGCAGAAGTGGTTGGGGTGGTGGATCCCCAGCCAGGTCCCACTGCAGCAAGGGAACCTCCAAAACCTTGGCCAAATACAGATTTCTTACTATATCTGCTCAGTGTCACACCAGCCACTGGTGTCTGAAAAAGGGAAAAACCTGAGTTTTCCTTCTAGTTCCCCATAAAATGCTCTGGCAATCAAGCTACCAAGCACTGCATGACCCTCTGGCACTTGGGTTGGCCAAAGAGGTCTCAAATTAACAAGATCTCCTGTCAACAAAAAAAAAGGTTACAAAAAAAGAGAAAAAGATGGAGGTGGCTTTTTTTGGTCCTTCTCATTCTGACACAATTTTAGGTAACTACTGAAATCAAAAGAGCTCTTCTGAATTTATTCCTGTAGCTCAAGTTACAGTTGGCTTGGGATTTTTAATGTTAAAGGAGGTCATATGGAAGACATAGTCTTCATGACCACCAATGATTCAAGGGATTCCTTAATTTTCAGAAAGGCAAATTGGAAGAAGAGGTTTTGGGGCTGCAAGCAGAGTCACTAGAAAAGCAAGTTCAGTTACTTTGGCCTAGATCAGCCTAAAAAGGTGTCACATCTGTGAGAATTTGAGGTGGCCAACATGCCTCAGTTCTTTCAAATAAATGTTACTTCCCTTTCGCCAACCCATGTCAGTGTCATAAGAGCTGGTTTCCCTCTAAAAAGTGTCCAAGAGAAGGTCTGACAGTGCCTGATGTGCATTTCCAAAGGGAGATGAGCGTTTTCAATCCTCAAAGTAGAGCTCATTCTTAAACTATGCAAGGGTAGCAAACTTTTAATGACAAAGATTTAAATGACATTGCCCTCCTTTTAACCCTTTCCTCTGACCAGGCTACTCCAGCCAGGTAGAAATCCATCTGATTATGAGCTGCAGGCAGCTCAAAAGCCTATTGTTTTTCTGCGTCCCTCCCAGGGCAGATCTGCAGCCCTCTGGGACACTCCTGGTCCCAGGGCCTCCAAAGGGAGGCTGTGACAGACCCCCAGCCCTCCATTTACAGCCTTCTGGAGCTAGTCCCGTCATCTTGCTTCTTCCTGAAATAGGGACATGATAGTTTTCTAAGGAAAGTCCTCCGTTGTCAGCTTATGCTTCCTCCCAGAGGCCCCCGACATATATGCTGGTACTAAACATTCCTCATTATGAACCCCAATTAACTGTACTCATGCCATGACCCACAGCTATGTCAAAATCACACAGCAGTAAAAAAACACTCTGACCATCCTTCTACATCTACTCTGAGACCAGTATTCTCCACTTTCTGTCCCTTGTGCACTTACCGCCACTGAAGTAAAGAGGAGAAAAAATCCTGTAAAGTCAATCTTCACTGCATTTGCTCATTAAAATACGGTCAGCCTACATGAGAATTTTATTTGGAACGAAAGGACTGTTAGAGAATTAGTCACAGCCTGGGAGGCAGGAGAGGGCATTGTTTTATGGAGACAAGAAAGGCTTTGGAAAGCAGATGATTTTAATTTACCTTCTTGACTTTATTCAGCCACTTTCAAATAGATTTCTCTTTGTGTGGACTGCAATGTTTACAGCTGTAAGGAGAAGGAAGGTACACTTTTAACCCCCAGAAAAGAACAAGGCTAAGAAATAAATCCTAGAGAATTCTGCTTCTTTAATTAGCAAAGATTTCAGCTCAGGTGACCATCTCCAGGAAACACCAACTAACATTAAAAATGCACTGTGAAGCCATAAGTGGGGAGTTCTTGCACTTAGTGCAAAATGAAAAAAATATCTCTTTCAAATTTGAAATTAAATTCTTCTTATTTAGGTATTTCATTGAACTATACTATTAAAAATTACTCAGTTTAAAACATTTATGTATGAAGATATTTTAGTTTACTTCCATTTTATAGGTTTATGTTCTGCTCTGAGATACATAACTTTGGGGGATAGAGCTTGAATTTTTCAGGCTATTTGGAATGGGATTTTTTTTAACATAGCTCAGAAAGGTTTTAGGGTAGGGAAATGAATTTTTGACCAGTCCTAGTTAAAAAAGCACTTTTGAGAGATCTTCAGGATCAGATTTATATCTTAAAATTGAACTCTGAAGGAGGTGGTGGGAAAGAAAAAACTAATCTATTTTATTCTTTTTCATTTATTAAAATTGTGATACAAAACATTTCTGGATTTACATATGTACATATTTATTTAATGTATATTTTCCTTAGTTTCTTTTATTAGATTTTTTGATCCTGCCCAGCTTGAAAGACAATGGTAACTGAGAAACTCACTGAACGGTTACCTCACATAATCTCACTTCTTAAAAGAGGAAAGCTAAGCAAGCAGATTGGAAAGGTGTTTTACTCTGGGTTTTCAAAGCTTTGTTTTGGCAACCTCCTATATAACTCAGATGCCTGAAGAAATGTTTGAATAAGAGAGATCTTTGCTAAAATGCAACAGTTACATATAAGTTATTCTTTGCCTACCAAAACATTTTATGCCCACATGTAAGACCTTCCCAGATATAAATCCCACACCTTTCATTTTCATAAGTTTAAAAATAAATGAATTAAGTAAATCTTTCTACTTTAAAAGTTCACTGAAGGAAGAAAAGGCAAAAGCAATTTATGAGGCATATTCCCCTCAATACACACGTAAATAGGTTTCCCTCTCCCCCACAAAAAAATACATCCCTCATGCAAACACATATTTGGACTGGCTCCGTTCTTCATCCATTTCCAATCACAAAAGCCACCACCCCTCCCAATAGCGATCAAAGACATGAACACAGCAACTATAACAATTGCTACCATGGAGAAACAATTTAATGAAAACATGTGAATATATTTTTAGAGTCTTATAATACAACTTCTCAACTGGAAATGAGGGAAAACAGCATCTCATGACCATGGGTTCGATCAAGCCCACCAAAAAATGCTCTGCAGAGCATAATTTGAGAACCATTGTGTCATACTTTAATCCACTAGAAACCAGCTAACCAAATGTAACAAATTAAGGCAAGTCAATTTAAAAGGGCAAAAATATCACTACTTGTTAGTGTACTACTGATAGACTACTCAGTGATGAGCTAAATAAGCATATACACAATCACTTTAGTTTCCAGTAATGTCATTCAAATTAGATTTTTCAGGGGATGTTCTAAACCAGTGCTGAAATATTGCCTTGTGCTTCTTCTGTTGAAATGACTGAAGAAACAGATAAAAATAATTCATAATTTTTTTTTTTAAATCTAGGGAAAAGACTAGGCAACCTCCTTTTTTTTGTCATTTAGAAACGAAGAGCAATTATGCATTTGGCTGAGTTTTTGCCTTTATACCTGTGACCCACCTCAGTTATGTTTGAACCCTTCTTAATCAAATCTGACAGAAGGTCAGGTAAATAGTCATTTAAATTCCTTTACTTTTTGTGAAAACAGTTGGGTAGGTACAGGAGAGAGGTCCCTGCAAACGGCTGAACCTAACAACAGGAAACCTTCATCTGTAGCTTCCCCTTTTCAAATACAAAATCAAATTAATCATGAAATATGAACCCAGGGAAAAAAAAAAATCTCTGTTAGTTCTGGTGCCCATGCAACATCTTATATTTTTCTTCAGTTTTCTCCCAGTCACAGCAGCTGGTATTTCTGCATTGGCTACAGAGCTAATTAACTGGTCCCAGTGCCTTCGTTAGGCATTTGCAAGAGACCCAGGCATGAAAGGCTGGAACAGAGAGCTGCTCTGTGGCCTTTGCTGGCTGGGAATGGTCTAGCTTTTGAGGGTTGAGATAAGGGTGCTCAAAAATTCACCTTAAAGTAGTAAAAAAGCAGAGGCTGTAAACTATGAGCTTAATGCAAAAGTCAGCAGTGTCAATATTAACTACATCAGGTTTGTTCCTGCTATGAGCTACCAACGGGCCAAATCCTGTGGTTGTTCTCACGAATGATCTCACTGGGCTCGCACAGTTGTAAACTCAGCAATTAGATTTGGTCTGGGAATTATTTGAAACCGGTGTAATTGCTACTTCTGCGGTGTGATCCTGAACCCAAGCATTTCGTCTGCACATTCTTCCCCAAAGAAAACACTGCTGGAATTTTTATACTACATCACTTCGGCCATTTAAAAATCACAAAGCCCTTCATTTAAAATGATTTCAAATATGTACATATATCATTGCAGACTGCTTTTTGACCAATATTTAACAGGTAGTGGCTTGCCCTTTCTGTACTGTACGCGCTTGGTGACCTCCGATCTGCACATGCCGAGGAAGGCCCTTCTGACATCAAAACATTACTCAAGAAAATTCCTTTCAACAGCAGGTACTTTACTGACCTAGATTAAGTTGCTTGAGACGTCAAAGCCCTGAAAAAAAAAGAAGCTAAAATTGGCCTAAATGACTTCAGGCATAAAATCTGACCAAGGGAATTATGTCAGATGCTATAAACAAAGAGGAAAGCATGTAGGAAATATGAGGGATCAAAGGGAATATCAAGTTAGTGTGATTTTTTGTTTTCTCCCAACCAAAATAGATGCTCCTACATGTTCTGATGTGGAAGGAAGCAACGGCTGTTGGCTGCCGCACAGCTGACTGCAGAATGTTTTTAAGAATGTTTTAAAAAGGAAAAACAAAAATGTGTTGACTGGAACACTCCATGTGATTCTGGGCTTTATTTAAACTCCTGAGTCCCTCAATAACAGGAATTACAAATTTACTTGGGCTTTTTGGAAGCAAGGCTTTGCCCAGCAGACGCTGTGCAGAGGGGCGCGGGAGCAAGTCCCAGTGAGGTGCCAGGGAAGGGGCTGACCTGCCCCACAGCCCCAGCCCACTGCTGTCACGGGGCCGTCAGTGCTACGCTTCCAAAATCCCTGCTGGTACACTGCTTGCCTTCGTATCATGGGTTGGACTGGCAGAAGGATCAGTAAAGGGCAAATAATCTGTCAAAAGAGAAACAGGTCCAATGTCTTGAACTTCCAGTCTTTGAGTTTTGAATTAAATCATACGTTCACAGCTGTATAGTTTTTAAGGAAGGTCTTCCTTACTGAAATCCATGCTGGTTTTTGACCTTAAAAACCTACATCTATTCAAGCACCAAAATAAATGGCCTGACTTTTATAGGCGTTGAACAGCTGAAGTACATTAGCCTCTTCAAAGCAAACTGGAAATGCTCTCTGCCGGTTCACAAAAGCCTGTACTCCAGTGGGCAGTTGTCGAATCCAATCCCTTCACTTCTCCAGGGAGGGACTTTCCTGTCCCGCAGATTCACATCGAAGCACTTGAGAAAGGTCACATTTGCTCCATCCTCACGTGGTCAGGAGGCTGCAGCAGTGCGGATAGATCTGGGGCCCCAGACCCAACTCCAGACAGCTTTATTTTGAGACAGCCAGGACAAACGTGAAATAGCATTTGCACTGGCACCATTGCTAGGAATTTGGAGTCAAATCAGACATTGAAACAGGTCCAGATAATAAATGATATAACTTTTAGAATGTGTAAAAATATATGACTTTCTGAAATGTATTGTAAAGTTCATTTTTGGGGTGTATTTTGCCAGCAGATTCATTACAGTGCTAGTGCCTGCAGTTTCCCCAAATGGACATTTTAACACAGCTTTGCAAGATGAGTTTTTTAATTGGTTACTCATGATGAAAATGTTACACTGAGCTAAGAGTGCCCCACAAGATGGATACTTAGAAACCCAGTTATTTTTGTAATGGACATAAATAATCCACTCGACAGTACTCTGGAAAACTCTCCCAGCTTGGTTAGCTGGCTCTCCAAGTTTTGCCACCACAGGATACAGAGACTGAACAGGAAAACAATGAAACTGTATATGTCTTAGAATAAAAGGAGCATTGCTTTTTCTAAAATGCAAAACTCCAGAAATTTGTAGAGAGGAAAAGAGAAAAATCTAATAGCATATAAACTATCATGTGAAACCAAGGCTCCCTGAATTACGCCAGATTAAACCTGGAGCTTTGGAGATCCCTTTGTCAGTGGAGAACCCTTTGTCCATGAGGTTTAGTTGTAAAGTTTCTAGGTGGAGGTGAGTAGCTTTTAAAGCTCCGGTTGGTACCAAGTCTGTAAACACCTGCCAGGAGAGGAGGTGAAAGAGCTACGAACCAGCACAGCTTTGGCTGGCTGCAGAGGCAGCGACAGGAGCACTAAGTAAAGATGTGGCTCCCTCCAGCTTTCTCAGCACTTGCCTCTCAGCTTACTTCACATTGCCACCTTTAGAAAGTTTACTGTAGCAACTCTACAGTGTAGAAGTGTCTCTACATTGCCTTCTGGCTAACAATATGCATAGAGCTGTATATGACGATTTTTTTCAAGAAAGCTCAGATGTGAAGGCAAGCGGTATCATACCCTTTTTTAGGGATGGGCAATCTATGGATGATGGATTTTATGTGACCTGCATAGGTACAGTGGCAGCGAGGCAGGGCTAATCAGAGCCATCCCTTGGATCACCAAAATAACCATTACAACAGCGATGCACAAACCTCAGCCCGAGGAGCAATAGGATTTCTGCTTTTCAGTTTCCAGTTGCTGAGCTCATTTCTAACTCTTGCAGAGTCACAGTGCTGTTCCCATTAAAAAGAAAACAAATGGATTCACTTAAATTGAAACATAAAATCCTTCCCTTGACATTGTTGCTTGAGCTGCCCTCTTTGACTGAATTATATCCCAGTCTCCTGGCAGTCCTTAAGGAAGTGCTTAAAGCCTGAGTCTGCGTAACACCCACTGTGAGGAAGGGGTCACCCAAACTCCTATCTCCTACTGCTCAATTTAGTTAAGAAGAAAAAATGTACTCATATTCCAACACATGTTTCTGCTTTTAGATCTCTGGGAACTTTCTCTGTCATTTTTTTAATCTGTTCTCAGAGCAAATGTCAGTGCATTCAAAGTCCAGCGAGGTCTTTATCTTATCGCCAAGAAGAAAGCCGGGACCTGCCCATCAGGGGAGGAGAGCCCACAGTGCTCGGAGCGGCGGCTGTGCAGGGCTGCCCCAGAGCCACCAAGCCGGCTCCTGCTCCTGCAGGGCCAGGGTTAATCACATCTGAAGTGTTGCTGGCTTTGTTCCTAGTTTTACTAGCACAACAGAAATTTTAGAGAAAGGTAATAACTACCCAGGCAATGATGGGAGGACTGGGCCAAGTAGTTGCCTCTGTGAGGATGGAAAGGGATGACCTGCAGCCCTGGCATGTGCCAGCAAACCAGCAGCGAAATCTCTACCCCAAACGCCATTGCAGGCATTCCCCATCCTGAAGCCCTGTTTAGCAGCGCTGTAATCACACCTTCATTTGCTACACCAGCACACTCAGCATCTAGACAAGACTTGAGTTGAGAGCAGGAGGTTTTCCCCTACATAGTTTCAATACTTAGATGTGCAAATGTACGAAAAATAGCAATTTATTGCCCTACTCATATAGAAAAGATGATAGAAAAGAAGAAATTGCTACTTGTTGATGCTACAGACCAATACGGTCTCAACTTTTCCTAGCTCTTTTCTCTCTTTAATCACCTGCTCTCCGGGACCTGCCTCTGGGATAGGAGAGTCTTTTGGTTGTATGTGTTGTCCAGCCCTCTTAAAGTAGGGTTTCTAAGTGTTACAATAAATAAATGATCCAGATTCATTAATTTGGAATCTAGATCCTTTCACGAGCAGAGCATCCCCGAGCTGGGCTGATTTTATGTTGCTGATGAATGATACAGATGGGCAAGTTGCTTCAGATGCTGTTATAGTCTGCTGGCACTGAAGCAGCCTTGGTATAATTTAGGGCTGCCTAAAGCCTCTATACTCAGTTTCCATCCACTTCTGCCCCAAGCATGGACACAATGTTTTTTTAAAGGGACATGCAAGCAGCTGCAGCTGCTTCATCTGAAGCAATAGCCAGTCCCTTTTGTGTTACTGAAAAGGCATAAAGACAATACAAACCACGATAGGAAAATACTCTCTAGTATTCTGCATTTTAAAGCTTGCATTAAAATTAATGAAAATGAGATCTAAAAGTTCCAGAAGCAAATCAAGACTAGGGTGCTTAGAAATGACACCTTAAAAAATTAAAATACTCAAAGCACAGGAGAAAATATTTTTTTTCAAAGGAGATTTAATGATCCCTGACAGTTATTTGTATAATGTTTGTTATGTGGCATCACTAAGATTTTTCTACTGGTGAAGGTTAGATGAAAGTGTTTTGACAGCTTTCACTAGAGGGATGATATTTAATATAGAACAGTTTGCAAAACAGTATCAGGACCTGGGAATACCTTTTTGGTTAGTCATGGTGACCTCCACCCCTCTGAAGAAAGAAAAAAACACAACACAAAAACCCATCCTAAATTCTGTAATTTCGGTCTTTAGCAACTCATCTCACAAAGGAAAAAAATGACCTGAGAGTTTTAAAATACTGCTTTAAGGCAAAATGGTGACCAAGCACTAACTTTCATGGCTTACATGAACTGAGGTCTTGAAACTGAAAAAGCCCAGAATGGAATCTGAGCAGGCTGGCTTTTCAGAGGAGAATAATTAGGAAAATTCAAAGAGTTCTGAAATTTGGGTAGGTTCAAATCTAAAGTTTGCAACCCAACTAGTCTCATCCTTACCCCTGCATAGCAAAACCATGCAAAGCACAAGTAGTGTCAACCAAACTCCCTGCTAATGAGATTGGGGCTCTCCAAGCTCATTTGTTCTCCTCTCCCGGAGAGCTTCACCCTCAATTCCCCAAATAAAGAAACCCTAGTGGTAATTGCATTGAAAGAACACAAAGTGTTCTCTGGTCAAAAACTCATTCAGATAAGGTTCTCCGCTTAAAAAGATTAATACTGTGACATTCATGTTGCTTTCTACCAAGTCTGTGATTTTGCCTTCATGCTCAGAGGCAGCTTCTGTGGGTTTCTCAACCACCCAAGTATTATTGTCCTTCTAGGAAGTTTATCCCTATGCAGAAAAAGAAAGGCCTAGCAACACAGAAGTTTTAGACATATAGCTCCTATTAATCCAAGTGGGAACTGTTTGTCCACATTTTGTCACACAGGGAACACAAGGGTGTGTTTGTGTTTACGGGTGTTTTGAGGAATCCCATGGAACATAGCAGCAGTTTCAAAACTGTTCCCCTCTGGATTTTTTCAACCCAAAACATCTACTTCATAAAATTGCTTTATAACAAAGTCAACATTATTCACCCAAGTATGCAGCTAAACCTTTATAAGAATTTTACATTTCCCCATGGAAAAAAAAAAATCATATTTCCTGAAGAAAAATTGTGAAAGAAAATTCTTAGAAGAATTCATTGTTAGCTGAAAGTACGTATTTCTGCCAACAAGAAATTTCTACAATAACCTGCATGCGCTAGCTCCAGTCTTCCATACACTTAATTTTTGGTGCTTTCCCAGAGCCAACTGACTTTCTGGTTTCACCTGGAATAGGCTTTCTTCCACAGAGTGCACAGCCTTTGTGTGTAAAACATTTCTACCTCAGCTCTTACTACTGCGAACTTTCTGAGGATGGAAGCATAGGAGGGAGCTGAGCTCCTCATCTGGTCCTGATTGCCTGGCAGTGCGCTGGCACCCGGCGCTGCTCAGCAGCTTCTATGTGTTCTCCCCAAATTTCATTTTTCACACACTCCAACAACATTAAAGATGACAAGACATAAGAAAAACAAAGTAAGAATAACAATTGCAATCAAACTTGTGAAAGATCAGGAGGCGACAGTTTCAAAAATATTAGTAACTCCAGGCTTGTTTTGTTATAGTTAAGCTGTATCTTATGGAATCTGGGAGAAGGGATTTATTGGAAGAAGAAAAGGACTAACAACCTTTAGAGAAAATATATATTTGTCATTGGGAGCTACTCTTCAACTTCAAAGCGTCTTTAGTCTCTTAAAAGGATTTACATTTGAGCTGAAGGGAATTTAGGTAATGGGCAGCTCTGAGAGATGTAGCCTCTAGCACAGTTTTCACATATCACACAGCTAAAGAAACAATTCTTCTTGAGTTTCACATGATGATTCACCATCTCTGCAGTATCCAAGCTTCTCACTGGCTCTTTAACATTCACTATACACTTTGTGAAACTATCTAGAAAATTATATAATTGACAAACGGTCCCCCTGGTCCTGCCGGGAAATCACACTATGCCTGTAGCCTCTTCCAAACCAAAATGCAAATGAAGTAATTCCCAGTTTCCCACTAAGTTACATCAATGATTTTGGTGCGATTTTCCAGGCACAGCAGCACAGACATGGGATATATAGGAACCGGATTAAATCACACAGAGATTTTAGGACAAAGTCTATGTTCTAAGGAAGGAAGGAAGGAAACCACTGAAAATACTTTTTTAAAAATAGAAATCCAGGCATTTTCCTAAAAGGGATGCCTGAGTCAGGGTCCAGACTTCTACCAGCTAAACTACATTTTAACAACAGATAAACAGATAAACAGATAACAACAGAAAAACAGATAAACTACATAGCATAAGGCTAAGGTATTAGAGGGGATCTCAGACCAAAATGTACAGTCAAACTTATCTATACGTTGGAGAAAATCTGTATCATGACACAGCTCCCCAGCCTCACATCCAGACTCTTCATCTTGGCTTGCAGCATACAAATTATCAACCAGAATTAAAGTCCGCATAAGTACTACAAAACCAAGTGGTACTATGAACTAAAACCAAGAATCTGTTTTTAGAAACATCATCATAAGGATATTTTACTTTTGAAAGAAGAACATTTATCTGAATAGGGAAGAAGGGCCCAAGTTTCATTTTAGGCTAGTGGCCAGATGCTGACCTGGTGTAAATTCAGGGTGTCCTTACTACTTCAAAGACCGTACTCTGGATTTACAATCCTGAATATAAAATTAGAATCAATGTGATTTGTGTCTAATAATTTCACCTCTGAGTGCTTTTGTGGAATGATGTCGTTCTTCTGCCTCACAGAGTTTACGTATCAGATAAAAGGTGCTATAAAAATACATTTTAGAAGATTTACTGCTGTTATACATAATTTTCTGCCAACTCTTTCTTCTCAGCTGACAGAACTTTCCTTTCGATCTAAGCAAAAGATCATCCTGAGAGAAGTCTCTTTCCTTGAAAATATTCACTATTTTAGTTAAAACCTGAAGATATGTGTATAACGTTATTTTTATCCCAATCTTGAAGCCGTTTTACCGATCACTGGGATTTTCCTGCTGGAGCACAAGGGGACCCGTCAGCACCCATCAGCTGCTCTGATAGTAGTGCCTGTGTGCCTGCTCCTGGCCCATGGTAAAAGCTGGGCAACTTGGGATGGTTGTATCTCCCACCCTTACTGTTGCCTACCTTTCACACGGGAAGATCCTAGCTTAGTTTGGATTTCTTTGGTATCCCATGTGCCCAGGCACAAAGGTTTTAAATGCTTTACAGCCTCAAAGGAAGGCTCATTATGAAAGCAAGGTGAGAATAAAATAAAAAGTAAAGTCATGTTTTTTCCTACTTTTTTCACAACTACTGATTCCTTGTCATACAGTCTTCCCATTCCGACTAAATTCAGAGCTTTTCAGTGGTTCTGGGGAGGGGCAGAAACATACTTTTCAGGGAATTTACAATTTGATGAATTCTTAATAGCTGAACCAATCTGCAGCAGAAGTTATCAGCACTCTGATTTCTCCTGAAGGAAGACCAAAAGGCAGCTTTTTCCCAGCTACTGTCTTCACTAGCACCCATAATTTTTTTGTGTGAGGCACTCTGAAAAAAAGTGAGTTTAATTTGACTTAAATGCTTAAGTGTTTGAATATTGTGGATTTGTGGTTTAATACCAGATTAAAAATAAATGTGCTCTTTGTGGTGCTCCTTGCGTGTGACAAAGACTGGTCTGAGTCTTTCTCCACTCTTTTGTTTCTTGTTGCTTGTAGATAGCACTTAGGAAAACACATTCTCAGTGGCCCCATAGACTAAAATATCCTTTGAAACAGAGGATTCCCTCCTCCTTTTTACCCTGGGGCAAATCTAAGTGATAATGTGAAATACCTGCACAGAAACTGGCATCTTTGCTCTCACACAACTGCGTATTGCACCTGAGGGCAAAACAGAGGTGTGTGCGTAATGCAGAGCACTTTGGCACGGATTTGAGGTTTCAGACTCTCCGCATCATGTGATGATAGCTATTGATTCATGCAAAGGGCAAATTAACCCTCTAAACTCCAGAACTACACCTCCCTGAGCTTCGTGACACTAATCCTGGGTTTAGGAACAGAAGCAGATGGAGATGGTGGACAAACAACCTCCGGAGCTTGTCTCCTGGCCACCAGCAGCCTGGAAAGGGAGAGAGGGCCTCCTTTGCACACCTTTGGAGACAGTGCTTAACTCTCCTCTGGGAGAGAGCCTAAAACACTGTTGAATTGCATCTGGACCTTGTCCTACGTTTAGGTGGGCTCTGTCGGTGTCAGGGTGCAAGCAGGCTCAGCGCTCGGCCAGCGGTTAGAGACCAAGGAATGCAGAGCCTTTGGGTGGCATTGCTGTGGTGGCAAAACTGCAGGTGTGAACATGGCTGTTCTGAGAAAAAAGCGCGTTTGGCAGGTTTTTCCCAGCCCTGTGCCCTCCATTGCACCAGGAGAAAGTCCCCCCTCATTGCAGAGGCTCCTGACATAGGTTTGGTTTAGCTCTGAAAAAAAAAAATCTGCATGGATTGAAAATTCAGAAACGATAATAAACCTACACTCTAAACCCATGCTTCTGCTCCAGTTCCCTTACTGCAACTCTGGAAGCACCTGATAGAGATAATCTTTGGGAGCTGAGTAAGACTGCTGCAATACAAGAGAGATTCCTGCTGCCTTTTAGCCTCCTTTTGTTTCAACTACCAAAATGTACCCCACTGGCTATAATGAAAATGGGACCAGCAGTTAATTCAGAGGAAGAGCTGCATGTGTTACAGGGCACCCTTTTGCACAGAATCACTCCCTTTTCTAGGGACACTGATGTGCTAGGATTTCCAAGATCTTCCAGCAACCATCTGAACATGATCTGAATGAGAAAGACTATTTGAAGTAAGAATTAAATGTCTGTGAAAGATAAGATCTCAATCCACAGCTCACTGAAGTTAGTTAAAGTCTGTTAACTCCATCAGGCCTTGAATCACCTCCTTGTGAAAAGAGCTCTGAAGCCAGGGATCCCATGAAAATACCAAATCCAGCAGGAGAAGGGGGATTTCAGAAGCAGTTGGCTTCCTTGAGACATTTCTCCATTTTCCCCAGTGGCAATAGCATGGCAAGTGAAAGACAGACTTAATTTCACACACCAGTGAAGGGGCTGAGAGCAACATGAGAAAAAAGTTGGATGGAGTGGGAAGCCCAGCCACGCTGACATGGCAGAAAGGCAGACCTTGAATCCAAATTTAACTTAAAATTGTTCCCTCTCCTGCTTGCTTTCACACTCTTTGTTTCCTGCTTAACCCTGACTGCAGAGAGCAATTTGGAGCAGAATTTCTCTTTCCCTTGATTTCAACCAGAGGACTTAAGAAATGTAGATGCCAGTCCTGGATGTCTGTGCTAAAAATGGGGGTGTGAACATTGCCCACAATGATGTAGTGTTTTCTGTGAACAAAACACTAAGACACATTTCCTTTTCTTTTGCAACATAAGACCGCTTCAAATACTGCTTAGACTCTAGACTCTTCATAACCCAAGTCAACCAGTCTTTTCTTTCTTTACTTTAAGAAAGAAGTGATAATTATGACAATATGCAGTATTGTGTCTCTGTGACTTTCATATCCAACTTCAGTGTTTCTAATGTAGCTTCGGATTCATTTTTTCCCCCCACCCACCCAAGAAGCAAAGGCAAAGATAATTTAGAAATCTTTAGCACTGTTTACATTTGGAATGTTCGTGGGAAAATGGCTTTGAAATGAAAATACATTTTAACAAGAATGTTATTGTTTAGTTCTGTTCTGCTAAACATGACTTAAATACACTCAGAGTTTGTGTCTTTATTTATGGATTTGATTGGCAATTTAGGAAACTGCCATTGGTTATTTGAAGAGGGTGTTTATTTAGTGTTACAGTTTTGGGTCAGTTCCTCTCAAAGGAAACTTCAAACATATAGAATGGCAAACTTGACAAATCATGTCAACACTTGGAATTGGACACTGCTTTCCATTAACTCTTAGGTAAACTAAATGTATCTGCCAGGGACATTTTTTGTTAAGTGGTTATCAACAATTGTGCTCTACCAAGTAATTTTGATTGCTGCCCTTTCTGTCATTTTCAGGTTTTAAAAACCATAAAATTAAGTTAGAAAAAAAGATGGAAGAAATGCACTAATTTGGAGGGCAGAAGATGCGAGGTCAGGTTTGAAAAGGTATTTGCACATGTAAATCCAATGCAGTGAGAGCAAGGAGGGTAACTCTCTCCTGAATTTGAGTTCAGAGGGATTAAAGGACAGTTCCACCTAGTTTGTTGTAATCAGCCAGAATCTGGCATACACACCACTTACATACTTCTGCAAAATCTGCTGGCTGACTCGGTTTAGTTTTCAAAATCTGTCCTTAACCTATCTGTCTGGCCTCACCCTGCTGTTGCATCACCACTGACTCCTCCGCTTGTGCTGGAAAAGAAAATAATGGCTGCGTTTTGCAGGCAGAGTGTATTTCGTGCTGTGAGGATGCTCCTGAGTGCCTCTCTGGGAACAGAGGGAGGAAAACAATTTCTGAACCCTGAATGTAGGTTTCACACCCATGGTGCAAAAAAGATGCTGAGCTGCTGAACCCCGAGACAGATGTTTTCGCACACCCTGGCAGGATACCTAAGCCATCTGGGCAAGACAGAGCAAAGCAAGGCTACTGAGGACTCTATGAGCTTTCAGGACTAAGCACTAGCTGAAATGGAAGTATAATTTTGGTTATGCACATATAGATACAGACCCCCATTCAGTCAATGAAGACTAGCAAGTCATTCAGCTGACCAAGTCTCTACATTGCACTGAGAACATCTCTGGTGACTGCAGTAGAGCTTAAAGCCCATCTGCAGGTACCAACACCAAATGTGTTTTCTAGATTTGGCTCCCAGTTATTACATCAGTGGGAAAAGGCTGGCTGGCAAGTCTCTCAAAACTGATAGGAAGTATCTAAGTCAAAGGGAGTCACTCCATTAATATAAATGGGCTCTGAACCAAGTCTTAAGTGATTTGACAGAACAACACTGATCTTCAAAGCAGACATGCTTGTTGAACTCAAAAGCTACAAAGCATTGTATTATACAATTTATTTGACAATCACAATTCCTCTTCCCCCACACTTAACCTTGGGAGAACTTCTGAGAGCTTTGGACATTTTGTTGGAGACCTTACTAATCCAAGTGCCCGACTTTTGGGTCACACCATCTCTAAGTTAATCCCAGTTTATCTGGGAATCTCAGCTGGAGGTTTCCCAAGGGTCTCTCTGAGATCTTTGTGGTTTTCAAGCTCCATCTGACTCAGGCAATCTTTCAAACTGCTTTTTACAGCATTTAGGTACTTTCCACATCTGGCCCTGAAGCTGGAAGTGTGTGAGGCTCAGACCCAGTAAAACATAAACTGAACTTTTATGAACCCCATAAACAAAGAATAAAATAAAACAAAATCTCTGTTGGTTTGCAGATTGGCCTGGTTCTTCTATTTATTTATTCATTCATTCATTACCCTTGCATTAAAACAACAAAAATGATTTTAAGTTCAGTAATTTCCCAAGAAATATGGAAACCACTGGTTTGGTTTTGAACCTGCCATTTAATTCTTGATATCCAGGACACACCATTGCAGACGTTATCAATATTGCACAGTTAAGCCATATTCCTGTATTTTTCAAAAAGCTGTTTTTTCTCTGCCTTTGGCAGGGTTCCTGTAAATGATTAGAATTATAATGCAGGCAAATTCTCTGTTGGAACTCAGTACCATGGAGAAAACAATGGATTTTTAGGTTCTCATAGTGGTCCCTAGACAACTGCAAATATCTATCGTATTTGTAAACGGTACATACATACTATGACAAGCTGTGCATATGGCTTCCACTTCAGCTCACCCATTAGTAAGCATATATGAACAATTGTCCATATACAAGTATTTTAAGCCTTTCTACAATAAAGTCTTGGAAAGTGCAGCAGATACTGTACTTTCTTGTCCTAAAATCTATCTCTACCAATATAACTGTTGTCTCCAGATCCTGAGGTTTCATACAGCTCTGTCAATACCCATTGGTTCTGGAAGAACCAGTCACCCAGCGATGCCAGCTGCTCAGAACCAACACACGGAGCCAAAGCTCCTGAACTTCCAAATGTACAGATTTGGTCTTAACCACTCCGCTATAATTTCAGTTGGTTCTGGATCAAGCATCCCCTAAAGGTTTTGTCCTTTTTTTCTAAACTGCCCATCCCTCACCTTACCGTTAACCTTTTAAAGTCTGACTTTTACGCACGCAGTTTCTTCTGGTATATAGTTTTCATCCATTCATGTTGCTTGTTTTTGCACAGAAACCCACTCTACCTCTCTACAGATAATTCTTTTTTCCTTCTCTGTCTATACAAAGTGGAATGTAAAACTGCAAGGCAATGGCTCCGCACTTCCCACACTTTCTTCCCATGGGCAGGCCCAAAAGCGCTCTCAATCCAAACAGCAGTTTGGCATTCACTCTCAGTACAAGGACATGCACATTCACAACAGACTTGCAGGAAAGACAGAGCTCAATGCCCTGGTAAAAATCCCCAGCTGCCTGTTGAAGTTTAGCTGGAAGTCTCCAGCACTTTCTAAGGACGAAATATAATTTAAAATAGCGAGTGTTTTTCACAAGGATGTAAAGATACCTATTATGCAAATTTTAGAAGTTCCAAAAGGAATTGCCTGAAGTATTTAGAGAAGCTGATGAAGCGTAATAACCGTAGAGTTTTTCCTTGCTCCGCAGTGGCTGGCTGAGCTCCTTACAGGACCGGGGATTTCAGCAAGGAGCAGAATTGCACTAGAAATCACCTGCTCTATCGCTGGGAACAGAGACTTGGTGTGCCCAAAAGGAGAAAGCAGACCCAAGAGTGCTACAGCACGCCTGTGCCCGCGGAGCTGTGTATTGCTCAGTTTTGTAGCCAAGGCCTTAGGGATCCATCTGAAAAGCTTCCTTGATATTTAAAGCAGCAGCAAACTAGCTCTGAAATGTTGGTACAACTAGCTCTAATACATCAGAAACGTTTCTCATAGACAGGTTATAAGGAGCAGGAACGTTTCGCAAACAAACTAATCTTAGCGCATGCAAAGCGTGTTTCATTATAAAAACCAGGGGGTACCAAACTCTGTCGCCACTAAATTCCATTTTGACTCAAAATGACATCTCTTAAACAAAGATCACAACTGACCATAACAAACACAAGATAGTAAAATAAATAATGCCATTTCTAGGAGGGAATTTATAGTCCTGAAGTCATTTAAGAACAGAAAGGAGGTCAGGAAGAAGGATCACATTATAAAACGAAAGCTATTCTGACCTAATGAATAGCAAGGAGACATTTTGGCCACCTCCTAGGGAGCACTGATTATGGCCACTCAGCAACCTCTCTAGGTGGTGGTTAAAACATCTTGTTTCTATTCATTAGTTCAGCGGTGTATTCATTCCACAACAGAAGAGTTGACCAACCCCTCCCTCCTCCCCTGCAGCACCCCTGGTTTGCAAATATGTCATCCACAAGCAAAAAAATCTGGAATTGCACATCAACACACCTAAATCTTCATTTTTGCTTTTGCTCCCCCCCACCCCACCCCGTGATATCCTGTAT
>JANZLQ010000009.1:25772984-25784583 GCA_026212715.1 Elanus axillaris | reverse complement strand
ACACTCCTCAATCTTCATTTTTGCTTTTGCTCCCCCCCACCCCACCCCGTGATATCCTGTATTTAGACAGAACATGTGCACTTCAGAAATTGCAGTGAAGTCACCGTGTCTCAGAGGAGTGAGGTGATGTTGGAAAAGGTGGGTTAGAGACTGTTCCTCTGACTGCAGGAGTAGAGAAAGAATGGGAGTGAAGAGCAGAGACAACCAGCGTGCTTCTGATTTGTGCTGCTGTAACACATCGGTCAGGGCCTGTATGCAGGTCGCTAGCAAAGGACTAAAGCTGAATCAGCCTGCTGTAAGGTCGGTGTGTGCACTCAGGGTGGCTGAGAGGCATTGCAGCACTGAATGCTGTATTCCTGGGAAAAAGATACTTTTCTCTATCTGTTAAAGCCATTATATGTGCATAGCAGTGAATGTATTATACATATTCCTACCAAGACTTTGTCCTGTGATATGACATCCTGACCCACTGGTCTGCCCCTCCCTGTCTCAATGTCCTAACACATCTCACAAATTCATCCAGCACATCCTAACAGTGCCCTGGGGTATGTGTTGCTCCTGCTCCAATCAATTCTCTTGGAAGTAAACTTCCCTGCCTCGATGGCTATAAATCTCTTCATTTCCAGGCCAGAAGTGTCCTGACTAGTTCCTGCTCAGTAGCTCTTGCACCAACATTTGTCATTTAGCTTAAATATGTTCCCTCCCCCTTTTATCTTCACCCTCAAACTGAGCAAGAACAAACGCTTCTCCCTTTTGCATTCATATTGCTAAGACAAACACGCCAAGCCTCTCAGTTCCATCGGGCAAATAAATGTTCTCATGTCCTACGAGTAGCCCTGATCCAGTGTGAATTAATCTTCCTTAAATCCAGGACATCAGAAAGGTACACAGCACTCACAACTGACACGAATAGGTGACAACCTCCACCTCTCCATCATGCACGCCCCAGGACTCAGCCTCTGCCTCTGCTCCTCAACTCCATGCCACCGGCTACAGGATTTCCTGGGGAAGAATGCAGACAGGCGCCAGGCAGCAGGGCACTGCTGAAAATTTCCCCAGTCCCTCAGCTGCATCTTTAGAGATGTTAAACATGGCCTTTGAAAATCTGAATTATCTCTGATTTCACAGAGATTCTGGGAACAGGATCATTGCACCTTGTTCTAGTCAAACTGGTGTGCACTGCACTGGTATAATAGCTGGTGTCGTAGATTTAGTGCAAACACAGGAAGATGTAGTTTTTCTGATAAAAAGAAGAGCATGTTTTAAACAACACGTATAACACCTCAAGTTCATAGCTTAAGTGGATGCAAAGAAGCAAATACGTTATAAAGTCTACATGCCTGAGACATACCACCATTTAAAAAATATTTTTCCCTGACTCAAACCAGAAGATTTCTCTCAAGCCAGCAGGAAGAAAAAAAAAATCAGCCTCTGTGAGACCATTGCAACCATATTTCCACAAGGTCAAGAGCCATTTCTGTCTGCAGTACCACCTGCCTGTCACAATAAATAATTTTTGTTCTGATTTGTGAAGTTTGCTGCCACGGGAATGAGCCCATTTGCTCCTTAATGTATGTAAGATGTGCAGTATAACACAGAATTTGCAACAAACGGACATGGTCCAATAGCTTATACATCTGTCCTCAATATTTCATTCCCTAGAGATGTCAGCTTTTCAAGTGCAAGGTTACCAGCAGGACTGATCCCTGACCAATACACTACCTTAAGGTCTAAGCACTAAAGAAACCTTAGTACTTACACCGAGGACTTCTCTCTAGCAGTGAGACTACGTCACTGAGAAAAATGAAATCAATGTCCTTGCTTTTAAAACAAATGTCCCAAAACCATGCAAATACTGTAAAATCTTGGTATCTCACATCCACACAGTCATGCAGATTCCTCATATCAGTGCTGCTTGACTTAATGAGTAATATGTGCCAGAATCCTTTGTAAAGAAAATATTTCTAGGTATGAGGCTATGGAGTCACGCCTGAGAGGAGCCAGGCTGCCCAGTTATGCAACTGGCTGTGTGCACCCAACAGAGGGCATCCATGCAGCCCTGAAGAAGGTGCATAGGGATGTGTCTGATGAGATTTTGGTGAGTCCTAGTGCCAGCTCAGGCTTCTCCCCTGATGTTGTTCAGTGCTCAAATTGCTAGTAGAGACACTGCTAGGCCAGGGCTGAACGTCTGTCAAAACGTCAATATTAATGTCCAAAGTCATTGTATGTAAAACTATCTAACAAAACAACAAAAAAAAAAGGGCGAACACAAAGAAACACCACCGAAAAATGTTATGACTTTATACCATTAAAAATATGTGGGCAACATTAAGAAATTATACAGTCACTCTTACGGCTGTAGAAGTGTTTTGTGAGTGGGTTTTAAGACATGTTACCACACTGCTGTAGAGAAGAAATAAGAAATGCCACAGCCGTTCTCTGCCTTACAGCACCTATTCTGCACATTGAAATCTGGCTGGATGCCACAATGCCTAAAAAGACCCCAGTATCAGAAATCCCTGAGACTCACCCAAGGTTATGTACAAAGGTCTATCTGCTCCCATCTTAAGCAATGTTACTTACCACGAAGATGTTGGAGAAGGAAGGTTTGGAAAACCTAAGCAGAAATATCCCAAGCATTGCGTCTGCTTGTGTAACCTGGCAAAGTTTTCCAAATGCAAATCCTCTTAACAACAGCCTCGGACTTTTTTTGAGGTTTGGGAACTGTCTGTGTTTTCCACCGTTCCCTGAAGATCAGCAACACATTCAAACAGGTGAAGCAATCCTAGCTGTCCTGAGCCACCAAAATACATGGCTAAGCATGTTGTTAATTTTTTGAACTATAGCTTTCCCTAAAGTGGCTGTACACAGACAGGTGTGGCAGTGTCAGACTCGCCTCCGATCACGCAGTGTGCTACTTGCCTGCCGTACCCCGATGCCCAGCACTAAAGTCCTCTAGTGCAGACAGAGAAGCACATGCTTGGGTGAGACGCTGCAGCAGATGCTGGACGAAGCTTATTAAACCACTCCCATTCACTGATACCCTGAGTCTCTCCATCTCAAAGACATTCCTCTCATTCTTACTGAAAACTGAGTTCTGGGAGCATGATTTTCACTGTGGTAGTATGCTTGTGTCTGTGCATTAATAGGATTTGCATTATTTTATCAAACCAATAATATTTTTGACACTTGTAGCAATTTTATATTTGTGCCAATCTTTGTCCCAGCCAGATCCCGTAGTGCCTGTGCCTCCCTGCAGATAGCACAAGCTATCGTACAAGCTGTCCCACTGAACGCCCCACTACTTGCTCACGTTCTCTTCCTTTCCCTCCCCCAGACATTCTTTGACATGATTAGTGGCTAAATCAGATTCTTTAATTGAAAGAAATATAACTGAACTTTCTTCTGTTGGGAATGTGCCAGAGGCCACATCATAAGCAATGTCAAAGAATATTGGAAATAATATAGACCTCTGACATTTGTGTTTAGCGATTCAGCATGCCCCAGGTGGTTTGTTTGGGATTGGAATTTGTCACTGCTGTGAGGACATAGTCTTTGGTGGTTGGGGCTTAAGGATTGCTGCAAAGAGATATAATAAGATATGTTTAAACAAGTCACTGGAATGCTACGCTTTAATCTCCTACAGTGTTTTGCACAGTGATGTCCAGAAGGATTTCTTTAGGAGAGACATCCAAGCATTGTCTTATTTGCTCCGAGATGGCAGCAACTGAAAAAATACCCATTTTATGGAGTGCCTTACAGCTCAGGTAGGAAATATGGAAGTGTAACCACCTCATTTTGCATTCACACCCTTCTTTGTCTTTCCAACCCATCTTCTAAATACCAAAACAACTGGCTGTTATTCACCAAACTTTCTTCCACAACTGTACAAAACCCAAATTATTTATGGGATGCCACAAGTGGGCTTCATGTTACACTTTTCAGATAAGATTTGCGTCTTCCAGTGTGTTTGTCTTCTCAAAGAATCACTGGGCTAGAATGACTCTTCAGAGGTCACCTAATCCATTCCTGTGCCCTGAGGATTATCATGTACAGTACAACCTTCTTGTACTATCCAAACCCTGCAGTGTGTATTTCAAACTGATATGTTTGAAGATTAGACCAAACTTGTTTCATTTACACTTACATTTACTTGTCTAATGTTTTCAAATTCCTCAGAAACATCCAATTCACACTCTCCAGACTTTGCAGACAGCTCATCCCTGATGCTCCTATATACATCCACAGGGAGAATACCCCACTGCCCAGAGACCCTGCGTGGCAAGAACTCCTGTGTGCACCCAGCACTTCAGGATTTGTAGGTCGCTGCAGATTTAAACCATGGTGTTTGTTACACTTAGGACTACTGTAAAGCCAAGCTCTTAAATTTAAAAATATTAGGTTCTTGTCATGAAACTAATTTCACAAATGCATGCACATTTTGGACAGAAAATGTATTTCCCAGGAGTCACAGTCTTGAGAGGAACAGTTTGCTATTCTTGTGCTTCTGTCTTTTGGGGCCTCTACTGTCAACTTCAAAAGAATCATTGTTAATTGTTAAAATTGATTTCCAACTATGTTTGATTTATTGCTGTATGTTGAATTGATTTATCGAGTTACTGCTCTCCCTTTGCATCTCAGGTGCTTGCTGACAGGCAGGGAGCTGCCCTTCATTTGCACTCGCCACTCCCCCGGAGAAAGGGAGCTGCTCCATGGGTACAAAGAGGCTTTTTCTGCACAGCAGCTAGGGACTGCCGACCTCCTGGTAGGGGATACCCTCCGACACCTCCTTATTCCCTCCAACAGGTTAAAGAGGTATCTTTCACAAATAAATCTTTGAAATTGCAATGTGAATGTCTATGGTGGAAGACACACAGATGCATCCCCTCACCCAAGGCAACACACACAAAGAACTCAAAAAAAAAAAAAGGGGGATTAAATATTTTGGAAGTTTTGCTAAAGTATTTGCAGTACTAACTTTTCTAGCTACATATTGATTTGTAAAATGGAGCAACAGCTGAAAGCATGTCCCAATCACAAGGTTTATATCTCCCCTTACAACAGGCAGGTCTTCTTTCCAGCAAGGCAGCACTGTTTCTTTCTAGCATCCTTGAGCTAGCCACCTCTACATAAGACCCCAGCATCATGTCCCCAGCTGTACTGAACACATGCCTACTTGCAGCTTTGCTGGGAGGTGACCTCCCACAAGTACCCAGGTTTTGTCAATCCTTAGGACTGTCACTGGATAAAGGTTTCGCATTCTAATCATTTGGGGTTGTAGCTTGTTACAGTTGGAATTGTTCTGCCTTGTGAATACATTCTAGCCTAATTTGGCAGCAACCACTTAAACTGCCCTAAAATCATGCTAGAAATCCTTGGAAAGATGTATTTTAGGGCGTCTTTTATGACCACTTTGATGACTTTGTATTTATGTTATCTGTTCTTGTATAAATCTGTATTTTTCTCTTTTTTTTTTTTTTTTTGCCCCACAGTCAAACCACTTGTGACTGAAGTACAAAATAGAGCTATTACCATTTTTCTTGCAGGCAACATCCCATAAAATTTTAAAGACAGATTTAAACAGTTACAGATTTAAACACTACAGATTACCCATGTAGTTGACACTCTTCACTTTCTACCAAACAAATATTTATTAAAGTACAAACAGGGGCAAGAAAGAGCAGACATTTCTTCTGTCCTGATCAGGTGGAGAGAGGATGGAACAGAAATGAGCTGCTCTAGGAAAACATCTGCAGAGAGCAATCTCTTGCTGAAGAATAGAGAGAGGTTGTGGGGAGAGGGTAGGAGACCAGGTTGCAAAGCCAACACAGATGGAGAACAGACTCCAGAAAAGAGGGTCACCCCTTTTTGCATCCATTGCACTAATGGAATTATGCACGGCTGGTGTGAGGAGCAATGGCAAATCTGAATGGGAACCATTCTCATCAGGACCCCGGAATAACAGAGGAGTTCATGATACTCGATAAGACCGAACTTGAAATTAGGAGTGAGAAATGAAGAACAAAGTGTAACCTGCCTGGTTATGCTTACAGGTCAAAACCTGGATAGGGGCATGCTGTGAATGCTCAGGTCTGGAGCACCGGCATTTGGGGGCTCCCCAGAGCGGCAAGCTGGTGTAGTCTGGAACAGGGCCCTGAAAATGGTTCGTGTCTTGCAGTGCCACACGGTATCCCAGCCTCCCTCTGTTGGCTTTAGACGCCTTTGTTGTCTTGTCTTATTACCCCCTAATTCTGGAAATATCTCAAGATGAATGTCTGCAATCACAAGCAATGAATGCAAATAAAAGCATACAGCGGCCTTGAGCCCTGGTTGTTTTTGATCGTGGTCTCGCCCTTCCAAAGGATGACTACACATGCCGAGACGCCAGTCCCTTAAAACCACAATGTCCCGAGGACCCCAGACCTCGATCTCTGCCCTTGTCCGCTGTTATACTCCTCACGCAGCAAACACGGCCTTATGGTGTGAGCCTTGCAGCGCCAAGCACGGAGGACAGATGGGTGACAAGGATAGCTGTGGACAGGGGCAGTGGCTGTGCCCAAGGGACGTCTCCATTTAAAAGATAAAAATCTACAGCTTATGCTTGAGATCACTACAGTGGCATCTGGTAACTGCAGAGCCATGTGCTGTTTGTTGGGTTGGGTTTTTTCAGCCTCCATACCTTGTTTCGATAATTAACAAATGTGGGTTGGACACAAATACATCCAGGTAGGGACAGCTGATAGTGGCAGCATGTGCCAGTTCACAAAATAACAGCTGGGCTGGATCTTCTGCCAAAAATCAGATTATTTTTAAGAAAAGGAAAGCATTTTACAATTCTTCAGCCCAGATTGAAACACCCCCGACACCATATAGAGCTGTTGAAATGCTTGTCCCAACTCTTCTGTTTAAATGGAAAATTGATCATGGACTTGGAAGCAGAAATGACAGCATAGCAGTGAAAGCTGTCCCAGGGCAGGCCAGGGCTGACCACAGCTAGACAGCTAGACAGGGGAAACGTCCCACAGCGTGGCCCCAACGCCACTGCCAGCTCCATTCTCCGATCCCAGTAAGGAGCTGAGTGGCTGTAAAGACCTCCTGTAAGCACTCAGGCCATGGCTTTTCTCCTCTGGTACAGCACCCATCAAAGTAGCTTCAGGCTGTGCTTAGATACCTTTAGAGAAAAATTTACAGGGAGTGCTCACAGTGATTCTCCTCTGTTTTTTGCAAAAAGGTGGCTTCATCATGGATAAAGGCTTTACAGAAGCCTATGTGGGCAGCAAGTGGATTTGTTCATCCCTTAATGCTACCACAAATCTGGAATTAGACTTGCAGCAAGCTCGTGAGAAACAAACTCAACCATATTTATCTCGGTATCCCTGTCAGGCAGTGCTTGATTAGATACACCTCAAAGAGGTGGCAAATCCCAGTCGGGTTTCAGTCTCAGGTGGTGTTTAGGGAAGCAGCAGTCTGGACATCCCATTCTGGCCACTCCAGCCTGGTTTCCCTTTCCTGGTTTTCCCATAAATGCAGCTGCAGATGCCTGTAAAAGACTGCATGCCAGAAAACCCTGCTGGACCAAATCACGTTTGTTGAATAGTCAAATGCTTTACTGTGAAGAAGAGTCAGACCTGGCCTTATCATAAGTAAATACATGAAAGGCACCAGTAATGCAGCTTTAATTTTGTCCTGCCTCAGCACTAGAGGAAATGCAGCCTTTTAAAATAACAAGATAAAAATCAAGCTTCAGCTTCACTGACACGTACCGTATCTGAAAGTTCTGAGAACTGAAAATAGTAGAAGTGTATCTCTCTGCAGTTCTAAATAGATAGCAGAGAAGCACCTAGCTTTTGTCTTCACTTCTGCCTTGGGAACAGATTTTGTTTGCCACAAGGCTATATTTTGTTTCAAAATCACCCGACAGACAGGATTGGTGCTGTATGCTATCAAAACGGGATGCAAAAGCAAGATCTTCAAAGCACGGCTTAAATAACTTTAGTCTTAAAAGAGAAGTGGAGGGAAACTAATTTAAGCATTTTGCTATGCATGAAGTGTTTAGTTTCTGAAATACAATGCTTGCCATTAATATGCCCTGTTACAGGCCATAGCTCTCAGCTCCCTACACGTGCATTGAAGGGCACACTCTTCTCAGATTGCTGGTACTAACTTTTTGGAAAATGGCATTTGTTGCTCTGAATGCTTTGTGAAGCTATTGTAGCTGGAGGGGCAAGAGGAATTTTTTCCTTTGTTTGTAATGCTTCCACAATCCTAAATAAGCATTGTCTATAGCACTGTCTGTATTGCCATGTCTTGTTCCCACCCACTTACATGGCATAAGATCCTTCAGTTTAGAGTAGTATTTCCAGCAGTCAAGAAACTTTAAACTTCATGTAAAATGAGAGCCACAAATCACAGTCTAAATTCAGACTAATCGCAGCAAGTATATGCTCCAGACCTACTTTGTATGTAGACAATAGTCTTTTCTGAATTATAGCAGTGGGGCCTGATTTTGCAAGGTGCTGAAAGCCACAAAAGGCAGAGAGGGGTGAGGTTTCTGAGGGGTCTCGGCGATTCGTGCTACTCAGTCCCATCTCAGCAGAAAGAGGATAGTAATGGACAAATTTAACTTTGCCCTTAGGAGTTTTATCTTGCCTCCTCCACTCCCTGACCCCCTAAAAGGCATCTCACCGGGCTGGCTATTTCTCCAGATCTTGTTTTAATTATTTAAGTTGAGCTAGAAGAGTTTTTGTCATTCCTTTTTGTGGAACACTCTGTACTTGGGGGGCCTCAGCTGGATATCCTGGGTTATGCAACCAATGGTTAAAACTATTGTTTTCAGAAAGAAATTGCATGAATCTCATTAAATGCACTCTGATCAGGGGAGGCGGGACACGTCTTTAAAACTGCAGTTGGATCCAATCCTATTGTCCTAGATAGGGCTGCCTGCCCTCATTTCTGATTTAGTCTTAAAGAAACTATTGTTTAGCCTTAATTAATTTCATATTGGGTCGTATTATCACATTGAAACTGGCATTGCTTGGAGATGCCTTCAGATGGTCGAGAATTGCTTTAAACCAGAAGAGGGCAGCAATTTCCCTGACAAGACTAAAAATGCGGTACAATGGTTTATTTAAAACAGGTTTGACAAGGTATAAACAATCCAAAGAGCACTAGACTCACTGCAGTGCAAGCTAGAAATGGAAAAAGAGAAACATGTATGCAAGAAAAAGGTTGGTCATTCATTACCCAGCTATTCAAACTACAGGTGTATAAATACTTCAGGATTTATTGGCCTCTTAGGTAGTGTTGAGCATTTGTTATCAGTCTTACGACACTTTATAGCCACTACGATGGACTACAGCCTACATTCACAAAGGAAGAGAACCAGTATGTCACTTTTCTTTCTTTCCAACCCCCACAATTTATGTACATAAGCAGAATTGGTACTGGAAGTTCTTGTTCTTCAACACATCAAAGTGGACCAAAAACTAGCCTTCAGTCAGGAGCCATCCTACAAGCCAAACTAATTCCTGATGCAATTTTATTTCATTTTTGCCTACTGTGAAACTCTTGCAGAAAGGCCTGGTGATGACAAAAGTTTCAGCCCTTGCTCCTAATCTCTGCCTTGGTAATATTCACTGTCTCCCTTCACGGGCACAAGCCATTAACTAGCACTACTCTGAACAGATTGTTTAATACAGAAAAGAAGCAGAATATTCCCCAAATTTCCTTGGAGTCATGTTGCTTTCCCATGGCTAAGTAAGAAAAGATAACCAAGTTACCCACACTCTGTGTGACGGGTAACGCACAGCTGGTGACAGCAGGCCAGGGCTCACAAAGTGGCAGCCTGACCCACAGAAGAGGTTTTATAGCAAATCTCGGTGGCAGCCTGTTACCTATTGCCTTTGGCTGTGCAAAGCCAGGACCGACAGCCTGGGGGTCCCATCCAGGCTTCTCCATCCCCAGATCCCTCCCCAAAGGCACTGGGGGAAGGAGGAGATCCCTCAGCTCCTTCCAAGGACACCTCATGAAGGAAATCAGTGTTAGGTGTGTGACGGTCACAACACACTGTAAGGTTGTAACAGCTACGAGGTGGGTGATAATATTTCAGGGTTTCTCCCAAAGAGTTGGTTTTCCTGATTTTCTTTTGTTTCATTTCTTTAAGCCTAATTTTCCCTTCCGAGGAGCTGTTCAAGGACTCTGTTTTCTGCAAAGAGCAGACAGCAAGTCCTTTACCCAAGAAAAAAAATGAAACCAAGTCCGGTGATACTTGGACTGATGAAGAAACATGCTGGAGTTGTCTTTGGAGAAAAGAGGGATTAGGGGAATCGTGGCAGCTATTCCTCACCATACATTTTCCCCTTCCAAAAAGCAAATGAAAGGTAACTGCCAGAGCTGAACAGGCTAAGTGCTGCTAACCCAACATTTCCAGGGAGGCCAAGAAATAGTGAGGGTTTTTAACTGAAATGTGAGGGAACTACAGTTCAGCACACAGGTAGAGAGTGGCTTGTTCACTGCTCTGCCTACCCCTGCTTAAATGGAGGAGACAGATCCTTCTCTGGTGTAAACTGCTGATAAAATCAATCCCCTGGTTCCAGTGACAATCTTAATGCATTTTTGTTAAAATACTTTAAAGGTTTTGATGAGGATTTTCCTTGTGCAAGCACAGAAACCAAAAAGGGGTGATAAATCCAAATAGCTCCAGGAAAAAATCAAAATACCTAGGTGTTATGGAAGGAGATTAACAGATCTTAAACAGAATTTCTCTATGCCTTCTAGAGAATGACCTGTCCAACCATTTTTATCTTCTTTCGTGGGGTTTAGCAAATAGTTTGAGAAACTGCCTTGGTGTATATTGCATCTCAGTTCTACCTACATAGTATTTGCCATTTGAAATATACTCTAGATATGCTAATATCTCATTAGAAACTGAATTTTTAAACAAGAATCCAGAAAAAATAAAATCTGGAAGAAAAATTTTGAGTATAGAATCTGAAATATATGTTTTTCTAATGTTTATAAACACTCCTCTAAATAAATGAAAGTCCTCGTAAACTCCAAATTGTGGAATTACAAACCCATACAAAGTGGCATTGCTTTTCACAATACTATTCACCATTATTTTTATTTTTTAAATGCCACCTCTAATCATCTTTCTCCCATCATAACATTGCCCTGTCATCACTTCCCTTCCCTTCCTCCAGGCAAATGTTGATGTAGGAAATGCAGGAAAAGTTTTGTTCTGAAAAACAGCTGGGCAATTTTCAAGGGTTGGTTTTTTTAATGACATCTTTTATCTCCTGATCATTTATTCTACCTTTGACCTTTGTGTATCCTTTTCTTCAGGGGAGTATTCAAAAATTGAAGTTTAAAACCAAAATAATTCTTAAGGGTATATATCACAGGTTACCATTGCAACTGAGGTTCTTTCCTTGCAAATTTCCAATCAAAACAGGTGACCAAATTTCCATGATTTTTTCAGTCAACGCTGAGAACAGCTGAAACGTTGCACATCTTAACATCACATTAAGATTCAGCATTTGAGATGGGGGGGGGGGGGTGGGAGCAGAAAAACAACATCATTACTTCCTTCACATATTTT
>JANZLQ010000009.1:25749638-25772884 GCA_026212715.1 Elanus axillaris | reverse complement strand
CCCCCCCCCCCCCCCCAGAAAAACAACATAATTACGTCCTTCACATATTTTTATCATTTGCAAGAGTAAAAAGTAACTTTCAGATAGATGCCTGACATGAACGCTGGCTTCCAGGATATTGGGTCTCTGTAATGTGCTGATTCTGATAGCAAGCCTATCCGTGAAAGTCTTCAAAGAAAAGCGAGTTAACATTTCACCTCGGGAACAATAGGGGAAGAGCCATCTCTAGGTGAGACAATCGGTTCAATGACTCGTTTCTAAAGTTTGCTTCTTTGGAGCTTTTATGATCTCTGTAACAATAACCCAAGTAGCACAAGAATGATGTTTATCAGCTGAAATCAGCTGCAAAGGTAGTAGTAAAGAAGAGAGAAGAGCAGATGAAGAGACCGGTTCATTTCTAGAATCGCTTCACATGTCTGTGATTAGAGCCACCCACAGCCACTTCCAGAACTACTGCTATCTAAAAGATAAAACAAAATAAAAAGAACAAAAAAACCACCCATAAGATCTTTTCCCAGAAGCTCACGTAACGGAGTTACAGACTGGGAACAATCTATGTTTTAGCTCTTACTGCGGAGGAGCAAATTAGTGGTTATACCCCCCAAAAATCCCTATCCCCGCTTTTCTTCTGAACTGGAAGCCGGCCAGCAGGTTTGTAAGGAGCTCGGTTAGATGAAAATTTTTCGGCCGGCGCTGGCGTGAGTCTCCCAGCTGCCTGCGGGGCGTTCGCCCGCGGGTGCGCTGGGACCCGCGGGTGCGCTGGGATCCGCGGGTGCGGTGGGATCCGCGGGTGCGGTGGGACCCGCCGGGTGCCCGGGGACCCTCCTGTGTCCCCCCCGCCCCGCTGCCGCTCGCAGCCCCATCACCTGCCCGGGGCAGAGAGCAAGGGATAGCGCTCGCTTTGAACACATCAGACGCTACCTTTTAATTAACTGCAGCCGTCGCGTTGGGGTTTTCTTAAACAAATTAGGCAGGGGAAGGAGGGATGATACTGTATTGTTTTCCCTTGGGGGAAGAGAGGTGAAGGAGACTGCCAGGTAGCGGAGAGGGGAGGGCAGGCTGCCCCGGGGGCCGTGGGCTGAACAAGCCACCCTGTCCCCGGGGTGTAAATCAGGAGGAAAGCTGGGGCAGGCAGGCAGAGGGAACTGCCCTCCCCGGGCACCGACTGACCCCGCGGGAGTTCAGGCCACCGGGATCTCCGGCTCCCGGAATCCCAGCTCCCGGGGCGGCTCCGTCCCGCCGTCCGCAGGGCAGGGAGGAGGAATGGGACCCTCCGGGGGCTGGGGAGGGGGGAGAGGTGGTCGGGTTCGCAGAAATGCTTCGGCTTCAGCATCCAGCCTGGCTGACGGGGGGAAGGACCCTTCTCCCCAGAGCGCCGGCCGGGTGTTCAGCCCCGAGCCCCTTTCACGTTGTTTTCGCACCTATTGAATTTACGAGCACTTTGGGCTGCAAAATTTGTTTGCCGAGACTGGCTTCATTCAGAAACAGTGCTCACCTGGACAGCGCAGTAGTAGGTAGCCAAATAATCTTTACAAATTTCATAAGTACGAGAGAGGAGAGCAGACAAAACCCCCAACCCTCCAGCACCAAGCAGCACAAAATCTGGGCTGCGCAGTTCCTGTGGAGCTTTTCTCCTCCCTCTCTCCCTGCCCTGAAAAGAAGGGGAGAGCACATACATGGTGACATGAAACACTTCAGAGAAAAGCAAACAAATATTGGCTTCTCTGGAGAATCAGAAACATAATGATACTATAATGCTAGCAGTTTATTTTTCACTGCCTCAGGCTGCTTGGCAGAATGTCACAGTAAAATCATCTAGGCATAAGAGATTAACTGATGTCTATTTTGCTATAAGGCTCCACGCTCTCCTATTGAAGGCCTTTTACACCTGCCGAGGAATGCTGCTTCCCAATCACCGTGGAGCCACAGGTCCAGGAGGGAACCCCACAGCCTTTAATCAAGAGGGAGCAGGCGGGTTCCTCCGCCAGCTCCCAGAACGCAGGCTGGGCTGCAGAAACCAGCCCAGCGCCGAGCACCGGCTGAGCTCTAGCTGCAAAGATCCTCATCCAAACCATCAGACTGGCAAACCAAAATTCATGGCGGAGGGGCATGGAAGATGCAAGGGCTTAAATCACATTATGCTCTGCACACAGGCTCGATGCATCCTTGGGCTTGAAAAAATTTTGCGTGGTGGTACAAATCCTGAGCTTGGCTGAAGACAGTGAAAATTCCCCCTCTGAGCTGGAGTCTCGCTTAATTGCTTCAGAGCAATTAAATGTGTTGGTGTGGGTATTGAATGCTTTTTGGAACAAGTGGCTCTGCTGTCAACATAGTGATGTGTCTTTACGCAGCCTGATATAACTGCTTAAATACGGTACTTTTGTCCCCAAGTACAAACAGGCAGCAGCGGTATCCCCTATAAACCACCTTTTGCCTCTGATGAGTTTCCATATCAGGCAAGCAAATGTGAATTTCGTATTGGAGAAATGCATCAATACCGGGGAGAACAAGGGAGACAAATGGTATCAATAGATGTGTCAATCAGAGTTCCTGTCCCATCTCCCAAAACTTTTAACTTTAAAAGCAGTAGGACAGCCTGCATGTGAAGCTCACTCTGTGCTTATTTCAAGGCCAAGCATTGGAATTTTATTAGCCTATACCAAGAACTGTTTCTGTAAACTTTTCCCTGAAAGAACATTGAAACCATTTGCATCATTTTAACTAGCTGGCTGCAGAATAGCTTTTAAAAATCTACACTAAATTAAAAAAAAAAAAAAGGAAGAGGAAAACCCACTACAAAATTGACTCACTAAAATAAGTTTACTTTCCCCTGGGCAAATGAGCACTTGCATCCATTTTGGTGGCATCACTGCTTCTGCCACATCCTGAGATTTCAGTTTCTAAGATCACTAAAGCACCCTGGCATCACAGTGTAAAGCCCACAGCTGGCAGAGCCACATATTTAAATATTCACATGGAAATCTGGAAGAAATCATGCCCCATTTAAACAAGAAAGATACTATTTATATCAGCCATTATTTAACAACAGAAAAAGCACTTGTACAAACTGGAGAAAAAACATGTTTCTAAAAGTCCCCAAGACTTGCTTTAGAGGGAATCAGAAGGTTCTGTCCTAAGTGGTGGTCAAGACCTGGCAGGAATCAGTGGCATGACTGAGCCATAGTCTGAAAAGCGCATTAAGTGTAATATTTATGGACCGGACTTTTCACAGGTTTTTTAATATTTTTGTTCTTGATGGGAGCTTCTGGGGGCATTAAATAGCCGTAAGAAGCACACATCTCAGCAATGCTAATTGGCACTAATCCCCGCCGCGCAGTCCCACATACCACATGGTTTGTGTGGCACGGTGTGGGAGCTGCTGTGCCACCCCGCAGCCCTCCCGCTGCAGCCACAGCTGCCCCCAGCCCTGTGCAGGCTGGAAACCATCTCAAGTACAGCTTAGGCACCTGGAATTAATATTACAACACATCCTCACGTAAACTAGGTTTGCAAGCAGAATTCGAGTGGAAAAGCTGTGATTTTGTTCAGATATGAAGTTGGAAGCACAATTCTGTCTCAGCCCATCTGACTACCAGTGCCGCCTGCTCCTTCAACCCTCTCATGTATTACATGAGCTTCTTATATCTTGCCTTCTTCTTGACTTCAGATGCCTCTGGGGCATAAACAGTGCTTTGCTCTTGCTTCACACAGCACCTAACACAGTGGTATAAATAACTGAAATGAATGAATCAGTGCCACAAACAGCCCTTGTCTGCAGGAATCTGCTGAATCAGCAATGCTTCCCAGGGGAGGTGCGTTTTGCAAAAGCTCCAAAAAATGTGGAAAGGCCGAATGCAAAGATGCCCTTACGGATACTGCCACGCAGATGTTTCGAGCTACATTACACAAGAACTGATCTTGGGAAGCAGTGTCTTCCTGCCTCAGTAGATTTTCAAGGCCACAGAGAATCTGCCCCAACCTGCCTTCTGAGCGGGGTCTGCGCAGACCCTCAAAAGCCCACTGCGTCAGTACGGGCAGCTGCCCTTGCAGGCACCCGGCAGAGATGTGGCTGGCACCAACCCAGCAGGTTTTGATTTCTCAGCCTGAGGCCATACCCTTTTGCAGCTGGGAGAGGCCTTCAGCTGAGAAGTGGAGCAAGGTTTGAATTTACTTCTCTGGCCCCCAGCAAAGTGCTCTGTGCATCCCCTCTGCCACGTCTCCTGCCAGAGGCGAGCAAGTGCACAGGCAGGACTGGTGTGCACTGCTCCCATGAAAGGTGATGCGAACTGAGAGCCCAACTGTCCTTGGTGCCTTGGGAAATCTTCTCTGGGTCATCTAATACCTTGGTTCCAGGTCAGTTGGGGGAAAAAAAAATTGAAACTAAGTAAAAGGAAGTAACCTGACATTAGCCCAAGGTTTCCTTAACTATCTCCTTTCCTAGCTGTTCTTTATTTTAGCCCGTGCATAGACAAACCTCTTCTCAAAGCCAGGCAGACGGTGCTGTGAAAGCTTATTCTGCGGGGCTGCCCTCCCACAGCAGGTGCATGCAGGGCCAGGGGAACCACTGCTGTGCTCCAGCCTGCTCTGGTGATTCAGGGAAGCTGAGGATCGGGCCCGGGAGAGCTTTATTTCTGCCAGAAGAGAATGTTTTAACACAGGTTGTCCTGGGAGACTAAGCATTTCTAATGTATGCAAAAAAAAAGAAGAAAAAGAAGCCTAGACACAGAACAGAGCCCAACGACAAGCTTATTTGTCTCTCTCTGAAATGTAAGCGTTCTTTAGGACAGGATCCTTAAGCCGTAGCTTGTAAAAAGCTGTTTGTTTTGTACTGACCTTCTCCTTTTATGTAACATGATAGGCATGCTTCAGCGAGTACTGAATGCAGCTAAACATATGTCGTCAGCTGTGCATTGCTGCCCCTTCTATTAAAATGGATTTTGGTAGCATATGTGGGAATAGGCTTGCCACAGACACTCAAGGGAAATGAAGGAATACAGGGCAATTAGCAAGAGCAATCCCCAGACCTCTCCGCTAAGCCTCCGTAGGAAGTACAAAGACTTATCTCATGGGCATGGAAACAATTAAGGTCAACAAGTAATCGTGGAAAAGGAAACTTTAAAAACAAGAACATGGTAAATGACCTAGTAAACACCCCTTTTGCCCCCCTCACAGACTTAGGACGCATTTCATCTGGGGTTCATATGCACAATTTAGCTGGCTTTTGCCTCCCCAGCCCCCCTCACATAATGACTTCCCTTTGCAATTTCCTGGAGGAAGTTGCTGGAGTGATCTTTTAGTGATAAAAATAAGCCATAGTGATTCTTAATTTTCAGTCAAAGAATTCTCCTAATCTCCTAATTAAGGAGCGAATGGCAGCAGTGTCCCTTAGAAAGCATCAATGGGACAAGCAGCCTTTGCAGGAGAATGAAGTTATTCTGGAAGAGAGAAGTATCTTATGGATCATTTGGCCAGATGGGTAATATCCTGCATCTGATGCTTTCTCAGAGGTACCTGCATAAGCACTACTTCTCATAAGAGAGTTTCTTCACAATTATTTTCTTTTGTACAGGTCATTAGAGTTTGGGAATAGACACTGTTGCATCCTTTCTCACAACTTTAAAAGCATTAATTGAATGCTGAAGTGTTAGCCAGAATTGGTAATCCATGCTCTGTCACTCATTTTCTCACTTCTCTCTCTAGCAGGCGGGAAAGAATTTCTGAGGGTTACGATGACACCAGTGAGTTCGCCAGGCTTTCGTGTATTTGTTTTCATCAGTCATACTTAACATATGGTATTTACGTGTCTTCTTCACGAACACTTGATAGCTGACCTGGAACGCAGCACGCAAGTGACTGCTGCCAGCTTGTAACTCCTGACTTACATATGCAACAAGAAGTATCATGTCAATTTAAACCACAGTTCTTCACCCGTCAATAAAGCTGCAATTTGATGCGGGAGCTCCCTCCAGCATAGACAGGGAAGGGAAAAGGGAGATTTCTGGTTTGGGAAGGCCATCAGTTGCCCTTAAAATGAGGCATGTCTAGTGACACACAAAACCTGTTCGAGTTCAAGTACATGTGATAACACAACATCCTGTCTTTACAGTTAGCCAGACACAGATCTTTCAGTTTATTGCCTATATTTATATATTGGCCAGACCAATAGGGTGGTCTGTGTCTAGTTATGTATTTTGTAGCTGAAGACCAAAACCAATTCATAATGGAGTGTGCACCCTGCGTCCCTGTGGGACAGCAAGCCTTGCTTACTTGCTCCTTTCTTTCTTTCATCATCTTCACGATTTACCGCAACACTTAATATAGCAGGTTCAGCTGTGAGGAGAATACAGATAAGATCATATTAAACAAGCGCAATAGTTTTGCAACATGAGGCAAAAAACCCTTTAATCCCAGATGTGCAGGACTTGACTACTATTAGTGCATCATCTGAATGAAAGGACGTAGTTAAGAAAAGGTAGGAGACTGGCTTTGTGCAAGTATCTTCTGCTTCTTTGTTTGACCGCTTGCCACATCATAATCTCATCCTAAAAATGCGTCCATTCAATGTCACAAATATATCTGAAGTCCTTGTCGTTTGTTTCTACTGCAGGGTACTCACAAGATGCTTTTAGAGAAAGTACTCAAGCAGTACATAACCGGAGGCTAAATCCGCCATACAGTGACTGTAACAAACTGTGGCATCTGTCACAGCTCTTCTTGGATAAACCTATAATGATTGCTCTGACCAGAGAAGAAGACATCTGAAGTCAGTAACTGAATAATGCTAATGATACTTCATAAACAGCACAGTTCAAATATAATGAATGATGCATTTCTCTGAAGAAAGATGCTGAGAGGGGTCTGACTGGCAGATATTTACCCCCATACATTTTTCTGTCCATAAACATCCCTGTGAAGTGCTGCAGGCAGGGACCTCTCATTTTATGCATCCCAAACTGCAGCAGAGACCACAGTATCTAGCAGAGGGAATACATGTGTCAAACATGTCAATAGAGATGATATAATTTCATCTATGTATTTTTGGCATCAGTCTGTATCTATTAAATAACAGCACATGGATATCATCTGGTTGCATATGCAGTACCACTTCAACCTCAGCAGCAATAATTCTCGTTATTCTAAGTTCTTCGGGGCAAGGAATGTGCCTTCCTCCCCAGCAGTATTAGTAATTAGTTGTATTTTTGTGATGTTGCAGATTACAGCAGAGGAAATCAGGTGTGCCAGGTGTGTAGCTCCACAGACAGGTCAGGAGATGCACCAGTGAGCTAACAGCCTAAGCAGGCAAGACAGACAACAGAAATATCATCCCGTACTCAGAGCTGATGTGCAGAGAGGTGACACATTTTGCCCAGGGTCACAGAGAGGGCTGTGTCAGAATGAAACCCAGATCTTCCTAGTCACAGTCCAGTATCTCTATTAGAAATTGTTTCTAACCACTGCACTGAATATACTTGCAGTATTTTATATGTGGCTTTGACTAATACTGTTGTATTGGATGTGTCTGCAGCTGTTTAAGAAGCAAATGTTTGTACCATAAATTATTTTTTTGAAGATGTGCCTGTTCATAACAGTTCCTATGCGTTTCTAGTAACCATTCCCCATTAGCCACAGCAGAACCTCAAAACTGGCCGATGACTGACAATTGTTACACAGGGCAGTATCCCCGTGTCAACTTATTCACAACACCTGTCATCACTTCTTGTCAGTAATCTTGATCTAGTTATGATTTAATTTATGCCTTGTGTGTCATAAGCCAGCACTTAATTTTTTTCAAAGCAATCAAATGAACTCTTTTGTTGATCAGCCTCCTTTCTTTGACAGATGCTGAAATTAGACTATTTTGTGAGCAGCTCTTACCGTTCTGGCAAATAAGTAGCGTACCAGTGCCACTGCTAGCAGCTTTCAACTTCAGGACTCTCAATATAATAGGAGCAACAATACCAAATTCCCTACAGTAAGGAAAGGAAGTCTGACAGCATACACAATTCACGCTAACACTAAGCTAATGACAGAGAATTTGTGACAACACAAGACTGGATTTTGAACTGTTGCCGAGTGTGCCAAGCATTGCTTTAATTTAAGTGGATTCCTAATGCAAACTTTGCTCATGTGCTTTGGGCAAGATTCTCGCAACACATTGTCTTCCTGCAGTGACAGTCACTAGTACGCACTAACGTGTGCCCTGAAACGCAGGTACAGAGCTTCTCTCCTTGTTGTCAGCATCAAGACTAGGAAAGCGTGCTTCCCAAATGAAAAGGTCATTGCAAAATTAAAAGGTGGGATGTAGTAATAAAAAAGGCATTTTGTTGGAAGTTAGCATTGGCTGCTTTTCTGTCTGCAAGGCTTCGCTGCCACAAGGCGTTTCTCAAGGCCTAGAACGCTTCCAGATTTTAAGCATTTCACTTAAAAGGGCCACTTGGGGAGTAAAGGACATTCATGTAACTTAGTTTTACTTGATGGTATCAATTAATGACAACAAGAGCCATATTTTAATCGTATTCTCCCATTATTATTGAGTACTACAGCAGTATCAGGACCTTCTAACCGAGCAGGAAAACACCCAATCAGTGAATGAAGACTGAGGAAAATATACATTTTAAAGGAAAAAGAGCAAAGGCAGAGATTTTAAGAAGCTGAGCTGTCCATTATCATACAGTAAAATTCCAGCACTCGCAGTGCAGTCTTCAGGAATCTCCCTGGATTGCCACAATCTTTCAGAGAGAGACCAACCGACCTCCAGAGGTCCCTTCAAACCTCAAATGGTTTGTGATTCTGAGATCGTTGAGAGTGACACCAGAAGGACATCAGCTGCCTCACTCAGCTCTCAGGGGCCCATTCCATCAGGTCCCATGGACTTCTGTATGCGCAGTTTGTTCAAATGCTCCCTAACCTGATCCACCTCCATCAAGGGAAAGCCTTCCTTGCTCAGGATTTGTCCTCTGTTCCTAGGACATGGGATTGCTGAAGGCAGACCTTACCAGTAAATACTGAGCCAAAACATTCACTGAGTTCCTTGACCTTTGTCATATTCTTTGTCACCAGGTCCCCTTTCCATCCCTTTCCACGTTCAACTCCAGAAGAGCTTTGGCTTTCCTAGCTCCTTTCCTGCATGTTGGGACAGTGTCTTGGTAACCCTCTTGGGTCACTTGTTCCTGCTCCCATCTCTTGTACACTTCTGAAACTCGACAGAAGATTGCCATGCTATAAATACAGAAATAATCCATATTCATTCATTTGAATAAACTGCTCTTGGCTTGGAATACACCTCTTTGGTTGTATGTACTCACAAACTGGATTTGTTTTTCAAATACCTGACCCAATGCCAAAAGAGACAACCCACAAAAGATGCCGTTTAAGGACTGTACCAATTACAGCTGGGAGTGCCATAAAGGCATCACAGCAACAGCTGATTAGATCCCAGGTGAAATTCAGTTACGAATCCCTCAACAGTTGCCCTCACTGAGTCTGTAGCACCACACACTTCAGGTCAAACTGGGAAAGAACAAGTATATGAACCGAGTCATCTTTCTGCTGATAATTTCCTGTAATGTGTCATTTGAAGAGCAGCTCCAAATTAAATCTGAGGTGATATCTCAGCACTGATTCTTATGATCCACGAACTACAGAAATTCAGCTCTAGATCTGGATCCAAAGAACCCAGCCGGGCAGCTTCTCTAGAACTGGACAAGTGCCCCAAGCTTTCAAACGTAGTTGCGTCAAACTTTCTGTACGAACACCGAGTCAGAAACCAAGGCATACTGTTTTCAAATCATCATAGGCTCAAACAGTAGCAAGAAGTAACAATGCAATTAATCAATCCTTTTCATATAACACACAAATCAACAAGCGATTCCTCCCCACAAGACCCAAGGCAGGCAAAATGGTAGGCATATGCTTGGGACAGAAGATGAAAGATCAGGCCCTCTGCTAGGTAAGAGAGATCTAAAAGCCATCTCCTTTCTCAGCTGTCATTCTCCCTTGGTATTAGCATTGCAGATCCGTATTTTATTTCAGCCTCATTCTGTGCAAACTCATATTCCTTTTATAACCACAAGCAAAGATTTAGATTTCTGTAATGACCAGTAAACAGATGTATTTAAAATACAGGAACTAATTCAGAAGTGAAGGCAAAGAATATTTTGTGTGGTTTAATTTGTTCTAGTAAGACTTAGAAAAAAACAACCTAAAATTTTCTTGCAATTTTGCATTCATCAAAATATTTTGTAAGGGGCAAAAATGCATCATTTCAAACACTCATGGTAAACTTCAGCGCAGATAAAAGCATGCATAAATATTTGTAATCAGAACTTCTCCCTGCTGAACGTAAACCAATAAAAAGATGATGATTACATACATAAGCACACGTGCACACATATACACACACACATATATACTGTGACCACATTCATCCCTTTTGCTAAACTACTTCCTTATAGGGTGAAAGGTCAGACTAATCAGACATAAATTAACTACAGCTGGAAAAAAACTTCAGCAAGAAAATGCTTAAAATAATTGCATTGCTTTTTTTAACCACATTATTGCTTCTTTCAAAGGTAACCGGTTGGCATGTGTGCAAATGCAGCAGAGCTAACAGTTAATGAAAGGGAGAATTAGAGAGGAAGCATTCACTCGATTAATCTAAATACATATATGTACATACATGGAGATAGCAAATATTCTGAGTTTGTTTAGCAAATAATCATATATAGATAGCCATGTTACCCCTTCACACATGTTGAAAACAAAGCAACAGGCTGCTTTTTGTGCACAAATAAATGAGAGGCTTTAAGTAAAACAATTTCCAGCACCACCCACTCGAACAACAATATTGTCATGGTTTCATTTTACCACTCTGAATGGCAATGCAAGTTTTTGCCTGTTTGGAAATGTAATGTCGAAGCAACTTCTTGTTTTAATTTAAGCAAGCAGAAGCTGCCAACCATTTTTGCTTTCCAGCCAAGAAGAATTTATCTTACACATTTATTAAGTCATCATCCAGTTAATTACAATCATTTTGTAAATAGCGTAATAGAATGAAGACAGCCATCCAGCACTGCTAAGCTAAAGCTGATATGAGACACAAGTGGGCCAGGCCTCAAAGCAGAGCAAAGTCACTGTCACTCCAACCGTATCGGTGGAAATACTTGAGTTTACATCAGCTAAAGAAACAGCCCACCTACATTTTCCCCAACAGAGACTCTGTCACAAATATTAGATGCGTTTTCTCCAGCCAGGACTGTCTCAGCAAAACTCCTATCCACCTTCCAAACTGGTGTTTTCACTTAAAGTAGCTGCTCTTGGTGGTGCCTTTCTTGTCCGTGGTTATTTGGGTAGAGAAGGGGGAAATAAAGCACAGGGGAGGTACTTCATTCACAGAACGCAAGTGTAAAAAGAAAGGCTTGATAGACTAACGCTTCTATCGTGCTTGGGTGAAACCCTCCCTGCCCAGAACTTTTAATCTTAAAATAGTATGGAAGTTAGCATGTGGTTTTCTGGGGGTTTGCTTGCTTGCTTGCTTGGTTTTTTTTAAGCAGGCTAATAAGAAAAATCTAAAAAATTTTCTTTGGAGGATGATATCTGTTTTATGGACTAGATAACAACCTACTTTTCATTCTTCACACGACACTGCAATCATACTAAATTGATGAGATCAAGAGTTATTCCTTCCATATTCTAATAGAAGAGAAGAGAGAGGCTGAATTCTGCTTTTAAATGTAACTGTAAAGAAAGTTACTCCAAAGCTTCAGCAAAGCAGAAAACTGACAGAGCAGAATTTGGCGCTCTGTCAATTTTCTGAAGGCTACTTTACATATAAAAAGTTACACTGGATTAACAAAATTATGTGGTTTTAAAATAGATAATTAAAGCAATACAGCTTTATGTGAAAATACCCTTGAAATAAACTTAACCTAGTTTATAGGAGTTTAGCTGCACTGGTTAATTTACAACGCAGCTGTAAATTGCAGTGAAAATGGTTGGCAGTCTTCAACATACTTACTTATATCAGCACAATGGTTTACGTGAGCTTAGTTTAAACAGAGCCTTAAACCACATCAATATCCAAGCTGAGTCAAGTTCTTGCATCCTCCTCTCCTCATTTTGTTAGTTTTTCTAGCCCAATTGTAAAAACATAAAGTATAATTTGATAAATACAGGTATGTCATAACAGAACAGCCAAAGCTAGGACACTTGGACACTAGCTGAAATTAAAAAAATCTTTCCCTTATCTGCTCCGACATTCAAATACAAATAAAAGGGGATGTTAGTGCAGAATCTTTGCTCCCTGTATCATGCGAATGAGAGAGAAACTACAGCTCCGCTTTCCTCTGCTCCTTTCAGACAAAACTCCTTTAATGAATTAAAGGGGTTTGGCTCTGCGCAAGGGTCAGTCAGGGACGTAGGTTTTCTTTTCATGCCAAACAGTTACACAAAAGTAACGTGCTATAGATACCTATAAAGTAGTATAGAAATGCCTCATCCCAGTGCACGTTATTCCCTCTGCCCATGACAGACGACCGCTCGCAGGAGCTGCGGGTACCCATGCGTCTCCTCGGGAGGAGAGGACCACTGGAGCCATCCTTCCACTCCGACTGCCCCATGGGCTCCGGGCGCAGAGCACACTGCGTATCAGCACAACACTTAAGCAGGTGCTTAACTTTAACTACCTGCTTACAATCTGCAGGCCCGAGAGGTTTATGAGCCCTTTATAATGGCTTCTGTTGTAAATCCTAATCTTTGACTTTTCCAAAATGAGAGAAACTGGAAGGGCAGAGAGAAGCCTTTGCTCTCTGATAGAAATCAGCAGCTTGTCATGGATGGAGAGCAGCTGCTGTGAGATTCAGAAGAGCCAAAGGATCAATTTTCAGCTGTTGCTTGCCATACTTGGAGCAGCTTTTGGCTGAGGCGTAGCTCGTTGCCGTCGCCTGCTGCGTTGCCACAGGTCGGCCGATCCCCACGCGCTGCCTGCGCTGAAGCGTTCTGGCACATGTGTTGCTGCATGGCAGCTTGCTCAGCTGAGGTGACTCAGTCATGCGTCCTCTATCGTTTTGCCCTGCTCTCCCGACATGAATATATGGACGTAATATATGAAAAAGAGCAGAATTCAGACATGACATGTTATTTCAAATCTTTCTTTTTTTCCCCCCTTTTCATTCAAGGAAGCGTACAGATGCCTAAGCTGCTGTTTACACCAGCATTAGAATGCTGCCTATTGTAAATTGGAAATTAGGTCGCAAAGACATTTCAACAACTAGTAAAACTACTCACAGTTCATCTGAAATTACATTTTCAGGATTCAGAACAAGTTACCTCATCATCATAAATGACCCCATTGTCCAAAACACAATAAGGATATGTCTTAGAAAGAGACAAAGATGACATTATTTTCCTTGGTCTCTATTAATAGAGATTCCCCCAAACAGAAGAATCATTTGAGTGGAGATATATTTGGAGGCAAATAATGAATAGGTCCTTCTAGTTATTCACAAGACTATACTGTTGAGAATGTAACAGTTATTTAGGTTCCTTTTTTTTTTTAATTGCACACTCTTGAATGATCGCACGTGCAATTAGTTGTTTGCTTTCAGAAAATAAACTGCATTGTAGGAAGCATTTCTTTTTTTTTTTTTTCCAAGTGTCCAATCATTAGAAAACTGTCTAGGTGTCTCAGATATAAGCAGGATCCTTTGTGAAATAAAGAAGAAATTTTATCCTCTAGCACCGTCACGTAATCTGAATATTCAGCTGGGTCTGATCTTTACCTCGTCTGGAAGTAGCCTTCCTGTAAAGGGAATTTCTGCAGACAGACGTGGGCAACACAGAGCCAATATTGTTTCTGTAGAAAACAAACTGATTCAAAGCTACTCACAAACTTGAACAAGAGGGTTGGATAGCGTTGCTGTCGCTGCTGGCGGCAGCTACCTGGCTGCTGGGTACACAGAGGGGCAGGGCAGAGCGGGCAAGGGAAAGCTAGAGGCAAAAGTCTTTGAAAATATACATCAAGTCAACCAGAAGGGCTGTGGAGATACTGCACTTAAGAAAGAAAAAATATTTTGTAGCAGTGAGGACATAAACACCTCTGGATTTTTTCCGTGCCTCCAACAGGGATTAAGAAATTTTCTTTTTTTGCTGCTCAACATTATTTGAAACTTCCTGTAATGAATCCACAGAGCAGAGATTTCAGAAAGCAAAGGATTTAAAATCCATGTGTTCTCTGTTTGCTCCTACTCAGAAGATGCCATACTGGCAATAGATGGAGAAGTAATATAGTCACAAAAGAGGAGTCAAAGCTTCCTTTGGTCCCCAGAGGTTATTAACAGTTATTAAGTTGGGTAGCTTTTAAGTGTGCCGAGGTTGGGCCAGAATAAGTGGAAGCAATGCAGTCTCGTGGCTTAGAGCTGTATGTGGCCAAATTTTCTGTTTTTGCAAAAGGCAAATGAACCCACTAGGAGCGCCCTGATGCCATGTGATGAATGCTTCAAACATCCAGTTTAACTTGTTTATGGCTGGCGTGGATATTCCCAAGCTGCCCAGCTGTGCTGGGCTGCCAACCTGCTCCCTCTGGAGTGACTCTCAGCAGTCAGCGGTTGTTGGTGGTCAGCAGCAGAGCCTGGAGGTTCATGGGTTCCAAGTGCAGATGCAATTTTTCCTGACCTGTAGTGAAATCCCTGTGCAAGTGTTTCAAAGCCTGAGATGTCACCGAGGCCACTATGTCCTGACTTTCAAGCCCTCCTTCTGGAGCGTGGCTGTGACAGTCCAGTGTTTGCAACTCAGCCCAACCCAGTTCGCTCAGCACACTCTTGTTTCTCTCAAAACAGAAAAGAAGAAAGTTGCCAAAGTTTCAGGGAGAACCAGTCAAGACCCATCATACTAGCTCGCAGCTAATGGGTACTGTAAAGTACCTGTGCTAAATGTGCTTCACCTTTACTATCTTACCTTTTTACACAGCATTCTTCTTTTTATAATGATGTTCCCATTTATCTCAACCCTATCTTCCCATCCCATAGCTATAGGCCATTAGCCTTGTTTAAAAAAAAATTAATTAGAATTGAAAAGGTAGAATAATAAAGGAGAAAATTGTTTTTTGGCAGCCCTACTTACCTTATTTATATTGGCATTTCAAGACACCACTGTAATACAAGATGTACCCTCAACTTGCATAATGTATCCTGCCTTCCCCCAGCAGTAACTCTGTGATACAACTTGTCCATTTTGACCTATAATCCTACCATTTTCTGCATCTTCAGCTTACTCCGGGTCAGAGGCACATGCAATATCCTGGCTTTCCATTATCACAGAAAAAAAAAAAAACAATTAAGAAGAACACAAGAACAACTTTGTGGACCAAACTGCTTTCAAATATAAGAGCTGCAGTAAAGGTGCCTGTGAATTTTGGATTGGCATAATTACTGGCAACTCCAAGATGTGTATGAATGGGGTTTGTAAAGTAATTGCTGCCAGTTCCCAGTTTTGCTTTCTGCTCACTGAAAACTCACATGCTGTCAGGTGGGAATGCTTGCACTGCCTCTTTATCCTGTACTGCCATGGACTTTTCTTGGGAAAGGGCTTCTTCCAAAGCATTCTACTAGTAGGTATGGAGAGTAACCCCACTTCTCTTCTAGAAATTACAGAAGATTTCTCCAACATTATTCTTAAATTGATCTTTCTCGTGGTTAGAAAATATATAAATAAAACAGTCCTGGAGGTAAGAATAGGCAGAAACATTGTCAGAGAGGGAGTTTCAATAAGCTGTTTCAAAGCTCTATTTTAAAAAGAGGTTTCCAGAAAGTGATCTACAAAGTCCGTGGCTCCATCCGATTGCCAGTTACCTAGGTCATCCTTTTGCAGAAAGGAAAAAAAAAAAATAACCATGAACTTATGACATATAGAGGAGGAATGAGTCACTGAAAAGAGTGCTGAGGCTGACACTGCTGTTGACATTATAACATGGGCATACACGCAGTCACACTTTACTTATAATATATCTGGACATGCTTATGTTCTTCCCACCTGCAAACACTGTCATCAGACAATGCAGAACATTAATTTAAAACATGACATCAGTGCCTGTTGTGTTCAGTATGCATTGTGATTAAAAGTATCTGTATACACAGACTGGCTTTTCAATTTGCTCATGAACTACTTGATAAACCACAGTACTGAAAATAAGACAAATAAGATGGTTTGCAAATACTTCCATCTGCCTATTAAGGCTTGATTAGCATTCCCACAGATGCAGTAAAAAAAAATAATCCAGTTTTAAAAGCAAATAGGTCAAACAAATTACATATGGAATCTGGCACTCAAAGACAAGTACATGCCTAGATTAGTAAGTAGTTACCTGTATAGCAGCAATGTCTTCATTTCTGGCCACTAGATTTTTGTTAGTAATTTAAATTACATCTGTAAGTTGTGTAGTGGTTAAAATCATGATCTTTGTCAGTATCCCAGTGCCTAGTTATGGATATCTCTCAAGGCACATTTTCTTAGACAAATGGAATTGTATGAATTGCATGCTATGAAGTGCAGATGTATTTTGCAACTTTAATCTCAGTAATGAAATTGTTACAAAGTGTGCCACTCTTCTACACCCAAGACTTCACACAGCTCTTACTACACTCTGATAACCTTGTGAGTATTTTTTACCCCATAATAATGAAGCAAAATAGCAAACGTTGACTCAAATTCCAAACATCCAAAAGAAGACATGGAGTCTGGATTTTTCCAAGTAGTGGCCCGTGCAAGTAATCCAGTGGGCTAATCTGTGGGATGGGTCGAGCTGGCATGGCGTGCAGAATTACAGTATTTCATCAGATAACGCTAGTCTCAGCACTCATCTCCAAGAGAGTAGCTCAGATTATGAGCTCTGGTTAGCAATCCCAGCTGGTTTAACACTGCTGTATTTCAGGATGTAGGTGATCCCTTAGGCTCAGAGAAAGAGGGACATACCCTTGGTTAGTCTGGTCTTCCACAGAGTCCAAGTTTTTGGTAACTCCTGCCTCGGTTCCTCACTGCCCCCATGCGCTATGTTGGGATTCATGCAATTAAATTACAGCTGGAGATCCATGAAGATAGATGTGCTAAAAATCAGGCACCACGGCATGCTTTTTTGCAGATTAAACCTCCATGGCTTCCCACTGTCTAATAATACATTTATCCTGTGCTGCATTAAACTCACCAAATAAGGTTCATATCAGAGACCCTGGGATTTTATGTGTCCAGAGTTGACACTTTGGCACAGATCTGTCACCTCTCGACACCCCACGTCCTGCTGCCTTCCTGTAAGGTATCTGTGACAGACACAGAAGCAGCAGAGCTCTCATCAGCGAGCTTAACATCACCGCACAGAGCCCGCATCTTCCCTGAAAAACACAGGAGGAATGAGAAAAAAAAGGGCTGAAACCTCCCCGTGCAGACCATTTTCTATTTTCCCTATCCCCCCTGAAGTCTGGCAAAAGAAATACTTTCAAGCTTTCAAATCACACATGCAGTAACTTTCTTAAAGCACAATTAGCTTTTTCTGAAGGAGTTTGGGGCCGCTGGGCACTGCGGCTGCTCCGCTCTGCTGCAGCGTCAAAGCCTCCTCCAGGGCAGGGGAGAAGCCTCACACTGGCAACACTTTCAGAGTAGAAAGTGTGTTTAAAAGTAGGGCTTCAGAAGTAAATAAAACTCTTTTGACAATAATGAAAGTAATAATGAACTTTCTTTTCGTGTCAGTTTTGCTCTGTTAGTTACTTGATAATGCGATGCACTATAAATGGCTTGAAAGAAGATTCCTTGTCAGTCTGTGGTGCCTGGGGGTAATGCGAGCTGCTCAGCCCTCACAAGTAATTAAAGATAATCAGTGAAAAATGTGAGGGTCTGTTGTACTCCGCATTCCAAACCCCACCTACAACAGGAACAGCTCACAAAATTATTATTTAAATTTAACCTTTTTCCAGAGGATCGGTGGAGGACAGAACTCCCAATTGTTTGTTTGCTGGTGCTGTTGTGCTCCCAAAAAAACAAGAAACAGTTGAAAACCAGTTTCAGGAGGATCGATACTGACCAAAACGCGCTTGAAACTCTGAACTGGCTTTTGTGTTTTACTTCCTCTGACAGATTTCTATCAGCAATGTTTACCTTTGGGTGTATTAAATGACAGAGCCAACCTGCTTCACCTCCCGAAATGGGATTAATTTACCGCAGAATATTTATAGGAACAAATAACAGCTTTAACAAATAAAGGAATAGTAATTCTAATAACAGTATCTATACCAGGGAAGGTTTCCCAGGTACTTAATGGACAACAACTCCCACCGAAACCTTATTTATCATGAGGAACAGCGAGAGTTACAGGCTAGCGAATAACTTTGAAAAATCAAGCCACTTATTCAGGTGCAGACTCAGCAAGGGAACTGCTGAGTGTTGAGCAATTTAGGAAATCTGGTCGAGACTGTCTTTCATTTCTAGCGCTCTTTGAACTCACTGGCAACAGTCCTGCTCGCTGCACTCAGGGAAACTCGGAGCCGCCAGCTCTGGCCGCAGGAAGGGCTGCCTCAGATCCAGGTGTGCCATGCCTTGCGTTACGCCGGCTGGAAGGGTGACGGATAGCAATAAATGTGGGGCATCATAAACCGGGGGTCATTTCGGATGGGCTTGGTGTGCTGCTTACCCACTTGTGGGTGCACTGGACCATGGAGCCACAGAAAGCAAAGCCGGACCGATACAGCCCGAGTGAGTGCCAGAGCCTGGCAGCGGGAGGCTGAAGCAAGGCACATCCCCAAACTGGTAAAGGAAAGGTCCTGTCAGCCTGTGCTCACCAGTGCCTTACACTGAGCATCCTCTCTTCCCCTTGCACTTACTGGGTGCCAGAAAATCCTAACTGACCTGCTCAGGGGTCTGTTTCCCAAGGACAAAACCCCCATTGACTCTGCGGGGGCAGGGGAGGCCAAAGGAAGACCAATGAGTTATGTGAAGCAGCAGTTAAATCTGGGGGGTTCAGTGACTCCTGAGCACTGGGAACACGCAAGCGGAGAGTGCGAACTGCTGAGAAAGCGCATCACTGATGGTTTCGTTTGCATCTGGAAAATGTGCTTGTGAAACCAAACAATTTAAGACGCTTGGCACTGTTAAGAAAAGCACATAGTTACTGTCTTTCAGTGCAGTGACCAAGCCCTGGGCAGATTTGGATGCTTGCTGCCAGGTTTATCAGATTTAGCCAAAGAAGCAAAAGAGAGGAACCAAGGAATTATGGCAAGTAAGCCGAAACACACTGAAAGACGCTTCATCAGGGGTTTCCAGCCTTCTTCAATTTGTAGAGCTCAAACAATTTTCTGAACTGTTAGAAACACCTAGCAGATAGACCCAGGTACAAAGAATTTACAGTTCCTGACAACAGGTTTTGCTTTTAGTAGGTGCTTTTTTGTGGATTCCTTTGAAGTAGCCAAGAAAACCACATCACTGCATCCATGATTCCACAGGCAACAGAAGATCATCAACTTCCAATCTATTTTGTCTAGTAATTGTACATGTTTGTTTCTCCCACACTCCGCTGATGTGAAGTTTAACACTCAAATATTGCCAGTTAAATACAAAACAAAACAAAACTGTTGATGCCTTATTTCACAATAAGTAATATAAAACCATGAATAATGGGTTCCAAATGATGTAAACATGTGTTTAGAGTACTGCTTAGAGCACTGATGCTGACCTAGATTTGACCTTCCCAAGTATCCACAATCTATTCCTTCTTTAAAAATAAAAAATGTTGCCTAAAGGAAAGATCATGTTGTCTTCACAAATGATGAGTGCGGATTCCGTGTGACCGCAAACAACAAAATACTGTACAGGTCGTAATTAAAATGACCTTATAAAATATCCCATGGAAAAATATTTTCCAACAGACTGGATTCCATTGAATTTCGTGTAGACCACACACTTTAATCCTGGTCCTACTGAAGTCATTGAGAGTTTTTCCATTGACTTCTATGTGTCCATGGTTTGGCCTTCATTAGCCATGCATGGAGCATATCATAAAAACAAACATCAAAAATAAAAGTTGTTCTATAGTTCCCTAAAAAGCATGCCCACAGGGAGTACTGGGGAAAAATGCACAAAACATTTCTGGAGTGAGTGTCTAAAGAATATTATCCCACTTTAAAAAAAAAAAATTAAGTCTGAGAAATTTAATTTAAGCCATATGCATGCACAAAGCATGTAATTAATAAGGAAATGATGCTGATTGTTACTATAGACATCTGAAATCAGCCACAACGAAATCTCGTTATGTCAGGATTGTGTCAGCCCGCATTCAAATGAGGAACATATAGCATTCCACAATCAATACAGCGTTATTAACGGGACATTCCTAACAAATTTTATGTAGCGACAACGTCACATCTTTTCAGCCTGAAAAAGTAGTACGTCTACACGAGAGGCAATTATTTTAATTCAGGCTTTTAATGACCTATATAAAGACAACAATGGGCCGTTTGTTATCATCTGAATCGGGGTTCAATGCGGCCCCGCGAGACCTCAGAGCCACCACCGCAGCACCCTACGCAGAGCAGAGCAGGCCGATGAAAAATCGAGCGCGTTAAAGGCGGACGGTTAAAATCCACGTCGACCGCTCTCTTAAAAGTGAACTACCTTGCGTGGCATCGTCTGGGCGCGAGCGCGGCCGGGAGCACGCAGGCCGCCGCGGCGCGCGGGCAATTAAACGTCCCGTCCTTGAGAGTCCTGCAAATAGATGTTGCATCTGTCTAACTCCGCGTCAGCACAGAGAGCGACTCAAGTCCTGCCAAATCGAGTGTGACCTTCAATCTGCCACTCTCATGGTGAAAGGCAGGGAAGTAAATTACTTGGCCTTCTCTTTCTATTCAGGGTGAATACAAACGGGTTGGTGGGGACCTGCCGCCGGCCTCGCGGGCTCCCATCCCCAGTGGCACCCCACAGTTTACACAACCCGGGCTGAATGCCATAAAAGAGGGGCTCCATTCACCGGGGGCCCGCATGCAAAAGAGACGCCCATTAGATCATAGTAATTATTCCATTTACATCACACAGTGCCACAGTGGGACGTGAAGGACTCATCAAACACTTCTCTTCACCCGGGCCCCGGCTGCTAATGAGGCCCACTGGCGGCATTGTGCCTCCCATTTACTCATGGCCGTGCCTGCCTGCCAACAACAGCTCAGCCCTCCAGACAGGCTGCCCCTTTCAGAGCCATTTATTCCGCGCCCAACCTCTGACCTCAAGGGTTATGACATCAGCAGCCCTGATTTGTGATCATTTTTATTGGCGGACATTCAACTCTTGTTTCCTGTGTTTAACTCTGCCTCCCTTTTTTTAGCTAAACTTATTGGTTCTAATAGGCATCTGCCAAAAGACTATAAAGTAAGCCAGAGCTTTCACAAAGAGGCTTCTGATCTTGCTATAAAAAGCCCCACAGCTACTATTTATGCCAATAATAACGAGTAATTCATTATCTAGGTGCACAAAATCTGTTAACCACTAAAATGTTGAACAATTTGGAGCAGATGTCCAACAATTTTATGAGTTTTAATTAAAATGGTCTATGTATTTTCATCGATACACCTGGGTTCTTAAATTTACAAAGATGTTACACGGGCGCACAACACTATTTTGCGAAGTGCGTTTTTCTGGAGGGGGATTAGGAGGGGATGATTTGGGCTAATCAGATGCTGATTTGTGGCGAATTTTTTCCCCATTAAGGTGTTGATGCAAAATCAAAGAGGAATTAGAGCTGAGATTTAAAAAGACAGCGCTTTCTTGGGACAAAGCAGTGATATTTCAGGAGTCAATGAACTTCAGTTTGTCTACTTGAAATAGAGAAGGGGAATTTACATTTTGAAGCAGAGTCATTAATTTTAAAGCTAGTGTTCTAAATGGAAATTAAATATCTTTAGAGAACAGGTTCTCAAAACACATGTTTTTCATAATGCAGTTTGTTTAAGCAGTGTGATTTCCATATAGCAGAAACAGAGCTATAATAACAGACAGCGTTTACTTTATCATGAATGCAAATAATCGTTTTCCAAAAATTTGACATTACAAATTACTATGCAAGCACATAATCACAAGTTTGCATGATTTATGTTTTTAAATATTTGTTAAAAAAATTTAAATACTTAGGAAGCTGATACTGAATCAAATATATAATATTTTATCTGTGCTCTTTCATTTGGGTAATGGGAAGCTTTTGGCCTGAAGTTAAAAGCTAACCAATTTTTAAAAAGGATGGTTTTACCTCAATTATAATCATAAGCAAATTAACAAAAAAGAGGATCCTGTTCAACTAATTTCAAACTGTTACAGTCGCAGATGATGATTGCAGGAAGTGGTTAAGTAATAGGAGAATTTTTATTGTAACACTGAAGACTTAGTATAACCAGCCATACACAGATAATCTTTGTAATGCTGCCCTTTCAGGGCTAATATGGATATATAATGGATCAGATTCAGAGCTGTCACTAATCAGTGTATCTCTAATGGAATCTGAGGATTTACATTTGCTTCCCAGATAAGAGTCTCATCCAGTTTCTCTTTGTAGTCAAGTAAATCATTTTACTCATTCCTTGCTAATCTTAATTTCATCATCTTTGCCAGTATTAGCTTTATTTACATAGCTCATTTTTTGACAAAAGCTGAGCTCCTATACTTTGTGTAGTAACACTCTATGATCACACTAGCTTCCCTAAATTGTACGCAATTCACACAGTTTTGTACAGAAAATAGGGAAATGCATGAGCACTCCTAAATGACCACACATAGATATTCAGGCGAGCAACAACCTGTTTTACATGCAGATGGCCAGAAGTTTCCCTCTTTAAAAAGCAGGAACCCCACCAACTCCTCAAAAAAAGAGGGGAGGGGGGGGAAATGAAAACAAAGAGAACACCCTGGACTGGACACACAGAAGAGCTCCTGCAGCAGCAGTGCTCTATGCTGATCTATACAATTTTGTGAATCTGGATCTATTTAGATCCCGGATTATGGAAGATTAAAAGAAATTAAAAACTCCACATTGCAAGTCAGCCGGGCACTTTCCTCTCCGTGCAGAATGGCTTCCTTCAAAAATACCTTTGTACAAGGGCACTACGTTTGTGATTGGTGGACCCTAAGGGAGTAAAGGAGGTGAGTCCATGGATTAAGTGGTCTTTGAAAGTTAACTAGAGAAAACAAGTTGCTTGGCTTACTTTGTTAGTTGTGATGTGCACTTCTGCTTG
>JANZLQ010000009.1:25677980-25744630 GCA_026212715.1 Elanus axillaris | reverse complement strand
CCCCCCCCGCCCTGCCAAATGTGGGAAGTTTAAATACATTTAGGAGGAAATGCTGAACAAAATAACACTCGATCAAAACCATCCATTACAGGTTAGCGTGACACAACGTACAACTATTTTGTTTTGTGAAAGTGTCATTTAGACTGAATGATAACAACCACTTTACACTGTTTCTCCTATTGGTGAAACTATAAGTCAGGTGTGTTGTTTGGAGAGGATTGCTGAGATAGTGCTCGCAGATGTGCTGCACTGAAGGAGGGCGAAATGCACAGTTTCAGAGAAATGATTGAGCATGGGAACCGTGAGCCTCAGAGAACATTTCAATTGTTTTATTAGGAGGGAGAACTTCTTGAACAGAGAGGAAAGATAAGGTCTGAGACAGGATTTGAAGGAATTGGTACAGTACAAAGGAAAAGGTTAAAGCTGGCATTATCTGCCATGCAGAGGAGCTTGTCTTATGAAGTGCCTTCACAACCATTCATTGTAGCTGATCATTTATGGCAGTGGATGACCTATAAGCCCTCTGTCATGCCCTCTGCCAGTCTCCTCTCTATCCCGAGGCACAAGGCTGTGTGTGAGGCTCTGAGTAGATAACCACCTCCAAGCAGTGTAGTCCCAGACCATCTACATGAGTTTTTCTGCTCCTGGAGGGAGTTTCATAGGGAGGGAATTACCACTCATTTAATGAGATAACAGGAAAGAATAGCTGAGCTTCCAGGTTACAGACTCCTGGACTGGGCTTTGAAGCTTTCCGTTTATAACAATACTTTCAATTTGGGAAAACAGTCAGGTGCCAAAAGCAAAGATTTTACCCACAAGAAACATCTTTAAATATTCAAAGATTTTGTGATGAAGTCAACACATTTCACAAGAATGTTACTTTGGTTTGTCATTTTAAAAAAGTCATTCTATAAACCTGAAAGAATTCTTCATCATGAACTACCATCATCTGTCAAAAAGGTACTTATAAATATGTATACTATCTTTCTTTCTCTCTCCTTTTTTTTTACATGAAGAAGGTATCAATGCTACAACTAATTGGGCTAATTTGCATCAAAGACTATACATAATGAATTTGTTTGTTAAAAGCTTTCAGCATTTCTTACAGGAAGTGCAAGAGATCGTTGATGAAGTTTGAAGAAGTAATTAGTGATAACAGACATCAATGCATATAACTGTAAAATGAGACCAGAAAAGGTACTGGCAGAGTCTAATTTCACAACAGTTAGGTTTCTACCAAATCTTCTGCTTAATAGTATTTATAGACAAATGCGAGCATTTATCATTCCTCTTTCCAAGGAGAAAGCTCGTTTTTACCACTAAACAAGAGCCTGTACTTCTATTGCTGTTCAATATAATTATGAGAATAAACCACTCAAACATGACCTAGTCATAGATGTCAGCCACTCATTCTTGGAAGAAAAAATGCAGAGCCCCAGCAACTCATATGGTCACTAGATCTTGTGATGGACAGACATAAGCAATACATAAGCCCCAGAAAAACTCAGATGGGACCATAATATTACTGTGGGTTTTCCAAAACAGAACAAACCGTGAGTCTCGAGGCTGGCTGAGGCCACAGTGATGCTGGGGAGTGGGGTCACCTCTGTCCCACCATACAACTGTGATCACACGCTACATTGAGCTTTGCTGGTGAGGAGATGAGTCCCTTTAGCTCCCCACTCAGTTCACACACTCGCTGGTGCTGTAAATACTAGCTGTGAACAGCTCTCAGGATTGAGTTAAGGAAATAACAGAAAGCGTAGCTATGCAAACTCAGTGTGCTCTTTCAGTTGGGTGTATGCAAGCATAATGCTGGATATTCATGCACAGGGCCCCCTCTTCCATGTACCACTTCAAGCTGTGGTATTTGACCTGACTCAGTCTTTAAATAAAACTCAAGGAAGAAGAGCAGATCTCCTAGTTTTTCTGAGCATTGTTGTGCTACTACTTGGCCCAAAGTCACCATCCTAATCAAACCTTTTTACTGAAACTACACTAGCTTTCAGCACATCTCAGTCCAGCTATTTTTGTGTGGCTTTTGAGCGATTCTATAAACAGTTTATGGCCCTAGAAGGAATGTGGTCCAGCTCTGGAGATGCATGTCTCCATACATACCTTTTACATTTGGGACTGAGGGTTCCCTACAGGGGACTTTTTTCAATGTGCTATGGCATATAGCTGCACAGCTTCTTCTAATGTCTTCAAATTACATGGTCTCCTCAATTGCACTCTAACACATACAGACAAAACGCCAAGAGCATATCTTATTTTAGCTATCGCTTTATTACTATCTATGAGTTTCCACAAGATCTATCAATGTTCTAAAATGATTTTTGAAAGGTAAAAACTGCTAACCAAACTTGCCTCAGAGGAGTCCCTCCCCTTCGAAGAACAAATGGTAGTTACAGAACATGCAAATGAAGTGACCAAGATGCCTATTCAGGAACTGCTGGCATGGAGGATAATTATGACCTGTGAAAAGCTCTTTTGGAATCCTATACATTAGGATTATCCTACATGAAAGAAGAGTTTTCCAGTATGAAAAAGGACAGGTGTGTCCACACCACAACGGAGGTGCCACCTCCATTGTCTGAGCGACAGTTTCAGCACAACCCACTTATTACCATTTCCTCTTGTATACAGTCTTAACAAGATTAAAGTTTTCTGTTCAATAAGCACTGACTCTTCTTCGCTGACCAGATTGTATTAGCATGGTTGGCATTCCACCAAGGTTTAGCAACTCTTTCGAAATAGGTTTTAATAAAGGACTTTGCAAGGATCATATAACTAGACAGAAAGAGTGTAGATAATCAAATTACTGGTTTTCAGCACATACTTAGCCTTCCTTGCATCTAGCCAAACAAGATTTTACATCAAATGCAGGAAAAAATCCATGCAAATAAGCTGCTAATGATTATTAGAAGATTCTCACTCTTACAAGAGGATGTCTTATGACAGGTAACCAACATTTGCTCAAGTGATTTGTCACCTTATTTCACAATAAATTTGAGGTGACAGTTTTCATGTTTAAAGTGTTCCTGGAGGTATTTCAGATTAATTACTCCTGACAGCACCTCTGAGCTTATAGACTAATATGTACTCGGAGATCAAGGTAATAGTGCTTGCCTATGGTCACCCATCAGTCCATCTACACCAATACATACACTGTAAGAGCAAGTCCATATCTGTCCTCTAATACCAAGCCAATGCAGTGCGTCATCTGTTCCACACATACCCAGATGCCCACTGGGCTGAGTTACCCATTGTACATAGTCAGCATCTTCATGTGAGCCTTCACACTCACTCACTGTCTTGGGTGGACCAGACACAGCCAGGGATCCCCACATTTGCTAGCAGATAGCCTGAGCTCAGGTCTCCTAGGCAGAGTATGTGATTTGAGCAGAGGTTATCTGGCTACCAGCTGGCAGCATGGACAGACAACATCTATCATCTCCAATTTACTGTGTGGCCAAGACCATTCTCCCCCCAGCTGCATTGTAGACCTAACAGAGAAGAGCCAGTACCAAACTGCGATTAAAAGCAAGGCTTCCCAGTCGCACTCTTCTTTCTTAACCCCTGTAACATATTTCATCTTTCTCATTGTTCATCCTTGACTGTACATGTTTGTGGGATCCCATTTATGGCTGAGGCAGCTGGCAGGGCAGCTCCAGAGGAGATGATGCCAGGTCTGCCTGGGCTATGCATCAGTAAGCATTTGTCTTGTGCCTAGACCTGCCAAAAGCCCAACATCAGGGTTTCACTGTACTCTCCCAGCATAGCAATGGTTAGATTCCTTTTATCTCTGATGTTAATTTTCATGGGTCCCTGCCAGTTTCTTTATGTACTACAGAGTTCCCCACTTCATTCAGAGGGAACTGTATTATTCTCTTCCCTATTCCCTCAAATATATTTAAAAAAAAATGGCTCTAAAAAGAACAGGTTTTCTTGAACCTGGTGCTGGGAGCCATGGCTTCTGATAGCCCCTAAGCTGCAAGGACATCACAAAGGTCTTTACAATCAGAAGTTTTAATGAAGTTTGAGCTAGGCCAGGAGCTTGAATCAGACCATTGTTCGCTCTTGGTGTTTACAGACTCAGATTTAATGTATATAATTAATGCATATAATTACATTGGCTATCTATCTGACTCCAGGTCTGAATGCACCCCCAATTTTATCGATAAAGAAATTGGCTATTAGTTGGTGTTACCAAGAGGTTTATATGTAAGTGGATGTCACCATTCACAAAGAAAATGGAGAAGATCAGAGTACACTACCCACTTGCACAGCGGGATCACCAGCAGCACTGACATAATAAGTAGAGCTGGATCCATGTCAGGCTGAGGCAGATCTTCAACAGAGGAGAGAGAGCAGGGCTGGAGAAAGACATACCTTCTGCTCCAAAGCCTCACAGTATTTCTCTAGGGCAGCTCACTTGTATCAAATCAATCTACCAAGTTTCCCCTCTGGAAGGGAACCCACCTTTTGGGGATAAGGTTGACAATCTTGATCCCAGAGATCTGTGCAGGCAAGGAGGGAGGGATGGGGGCTGCAGCGTAGTACCTATGCACAGATTTAGATTTTTGAGAAGGTAGAATTCCATTGCAAAACTTGTACCTCTGTTACCCTTTGTGTAAAATCAAACCCACTGAGCTCTGATGCACCAAACCTGCCCATGCTTTCCGGGTAACTCTAACTGTGACCTTATATCCCAAGCAGTAGGCTGGGTTTTACATCTCAGTGCTTTTCCAGAGCTCCAGTCACAACCCAGGACCCTGCTGCGTGAGGCACCGTTCACCCAGCAGTACAGCTCCCTCCCCAGAGCATTTCCAACACTCAAAACTTACTTAAATACACCTAAGCAGCCTATTAAATTATGGAATCCTACACGTACTCTGCTATTCAAATAAAACAAGCAGAGCATTTTTCATATACAACTTGCCTCCTGGCAACTACACTTTATGACAAGACCTTGTATGTAAGCATAATAAAAAACATAAATGAAAGACAAGACAGCACGGTTCAGTGGATTTCAATAAAGAGTCTGAAAACAGAAATCCTTGAAGCCACACCTTATACAATAAGTATAACCACCTTCTCCATTAAACTCAGAGGGAGCAAAAGGCTGCAGCAACCAGAGGCCGCACACTGCAGAGAGGAGATGCTGGCGCCGGCAGCTGCCCACTCCCACCCGCAGGCAGCACCCTTCTGTGCCCAGCCTTGCTCTGGTGCAGGCCCACCCGGGGGGAAATAGAAGTGTTGGCCATCGCCATCATTAGGGAGATACTGTTAATAAGATGTTGAATTCCCTGGGAGAGGATAAGAACACCTTAGATAAGCATAAGCAAAAAGTCATCTCCTTTTAATTTTTTTCCCCCGCACTTTTAGGTCTCTTCTAGTCTAACGAGAAAAGCAGCTCTTTGCTTTTATTGGAGTCCTTTTTTCTCCTTTCCAGTTCTCATGCAGCAGCTGTGCTGATGCAGTATTTGGGTACTACAGGTGAAGGTGTATATACTTGAAATCACCATGACTGCTGCCTAGTTTGTTTAGTGCCTAGATATCTTTCTAGAGATTTTTAAGTTTGCCGAGGGAGGGAACAGTTTGAGCTCTTCAAATTGCTTCAGTGTAATCCTCTTCATTTGTCTTCACCAGCAAACTGCAGCCCCTGCTGAGCCTGGTTTGAGACAATGAAGATTTAATCCAGACATCTTTTTACCTGCCAGGCTTGGAGACACAATTCCCGATTGACTGAGCAATGCTGTGGTGCCTTTGATATTCAATGACCATTTTACAGTGACTGGACTCCTCTGGTTATCAGAGAAATCAGTGACAGTGGAGGGTACTAGCATCTTGCAGGATGTAATTTTATATAACCTTAAGACTGGCAGGGCACAAAAATTCATAAAGTAAAGACTGTAGGTGGTTTGTGGGTTTGCAGTGGTCCTGGCCCTTGCTGGCAGCACCTGGGGTTCCGGCACTGGCCATGTTGCAGGTCGGCAATGGCAAACTGTCCTGCTTTTCCACCATCTCTTTGGATGCCAGGTCTGTTCTGCACATTCAGTCTTACAAGGGCCAGAGGCAGAGCAATCTGGGCTATTCTTTGCGGGAAGAGTCTATGAAAATCCATCTCCAGGGTCTCTCTGGCATGAACAACCCCAGGGTCCTGTAGCAGGGCTGTTTCTGGCACTACTGCATTTCTCACGATGTTCTGTGTGACGAAAGCACTTTAATGCTTCATCATTTGGTTCAAATCAGAGGCAGTTTAGATAATAAATATTTTTATTTAGCTGATATTCATTTCATCAAAAAGTATGCAGTAGATTCCTAAAACTGGTTTTTGGTATACTGCATCCAATCAAACAATCATTGCAGGGCCCTTAATTTACTGTAGATTAAATCTCCACCTGATATAAAGCATCTCTGACACAGTGTCTTCAATCATCTTTCTCCACTAATCTGATTTTACCTATTCGGTTTTCACAACTATCTTTGTGGTAGAATTTAGTATTTGCTTTTAGACCTAAACTACATTTTCTGAACGATAGCTTATTCCCTGAAAAACACAGCTACTAGTTGTCAAGGAAAACATACAGTATTTTCTATTCACAAGAAACATTTCGTTTTGAGCTTTAAAATGTTTTGACTTTTCCAAATGATGTTTCGTTTTATAATTAAGCCAAATTTAAAGATGATAATTAAGATTGAAAACAATAATGCAACAATGCCTTTCATTTAGGTTAAACAAAGTTTTTCACCCATTGCAACATACCATTTTTTGTTTCTTTTCTAGTTTGTTTTTTGGGCTTACAATGGGAAAAGCACTGCAAAGTAAAACATTTGGGAAGGAAAAGCAGGAAAAATGGGAAGTGATTTCAGACCAACCCTTCTTCCCAGTTTTCTCTCCACTTCAGAGAAGTATTTATATACACAGCTGTAACTGGAATTTTTGATTGTTTTACCTAAACATCGCAGATTTCTTTAAGTGCAATCAAATTCAGCAAGACCTTCCTTTTTGCAGCACAGAGAAAGTCTAAGAAATAATAAGGGAACCAAATCAACTTGAGCTGTAGGTTCTCCAACAAGTGTAAAAAGTTATATCATTTTAAACTAGCGAATAGGTAAACCACTTAGGAGAAATAGGATCCAGGCCCAATGTTCTCATTTCTTGCTTTCAATTCCTGCTGTTATCGTTACAATAATGAAATATTTTAATCTTGAGATTTTCACTTAATAGGATCCAATTAAGGACCTTTTAAATTAAATATAAGTTAAAAACTTTTCTTTCAGTTGCTTTTTTTTCCCCTTCCTCTTTTTGCTTGCACCCTTTCACAATTGCTTTGCAGACTTGTTCTATTAAAAAATGGGAAATTGCAGAGTCCATCTAATTAGTCAAATCTCAATCATATGCAACTTGCATGGACCAATGGTTGAATTTCACACACCATTTGGGAAATATGGCAGTGTCATTGCTGATTTTCTTCAATACCTCGGGAGCAATATTCTATTATGAAAGGGAATATTACTGGTTTTGTTGTAGATATTTTTCTACTACATTATCAATCTTAATTGAATTCTGTTTATAATATGTATAGGCAGCAGTACATTAGAGTAGAAGGGTTGATATTTAAACAACACTAGAAGATTAGGGTTTTTTTAATGGAGTTTAGAAGACAAATAGACATCAGATTTAAGATTAAGTTTTGTTTCAGATGCTTCTTTGCCAGAGACAGAGACAACCAGGAACTGCTACAACAGAGTAAATCAATTGTGTATCTTGTCTAGCTCCCTAACTTCAAGAGCACTTAGTACTAGATGACTTAGAGGGGTATGTGAGATGCCCCTGAAGATTTCCTGAACCAGGAAATGAGGAATGTATTTGCCTCCAGGAAATCTCCCAATTTCCAAGAGCCAAAGGATGACACAGGGATTTACATCTCTCTTAATTCTCCTCAGTTTTGCAGCGTTTACTGGTGTAACTCTAGGAGGCTTGTTCTGCATCCAAATGTCCTGGGTTGATTTATTTTTTTCTTTCTTTCATTCTTCATTTTTTTAATGTAGTTCATCTCCTTTCCATGATTTTTCATTTTTTCTGGCCCAAGTTGTTTTGAAGAAAATTGTGACATTTTCTTTTCTGCCTTTTATGTCATCAAATGTCTTTTTCTCAAAAAAGCTCAGCCTACTTTTTTTTGGTAGATGGGCACTGGAAAGTAGCTGGTTTAAAGACTGAGTCTCCTTGCTCCACTCTTATTTGAAAAAGATATAGGTCCTTAAAACTTGGTGGAGTTAAGGCTTCTTTTTGCATTATCTTTTGTCTTCCTAACAGTGACAAAAGGTGTCTTGACAGCATAGTTTTCTGCTCCCCACACATTGTAAACACTTTCACACTAATCCTAAACACCAGAGGAATATCAGAATATTCCTTGTCAAAGGTACTCCTCTCCTTGTACCTGGTTTCAGCCTCGCCACAGCTGCCTAAAAAAAGTCCTTCGATAGGGCAGGCATAAAGTGATACTTCTCCCAGCATCTCCTCTCAACCAAAAAAACATAATGTTGTAATTACACGAGGAAAAGCAGAATAAAATATCAGATATATTTCTATATCTTCCATTTCACCAATTTTACTAGTGTCTAGACATCACAAAGCCTGTGCACACATGACACAAATGATTTTTGGTATTCACTGAAATGTAAGTATGACTTAATCCAAAATCGCAGTATCCCATGTAAGATATTTCTTGCCTTTCTTCCAAACATTGTGTTGGTGGTTATTCCCTGTGGACTTCTGCAGCTTTTTCCTTTTGAATTTTTGGAAGCAAAGGAATGAGATCTGCTGGATGTCAGCACGCGTCAGGCTTGTTAGTAGAGATCTCCTAGAGCTGCGAGAATAGCATCTGGATGCCTGACTCCAAATGCAGGAAAGCGACAGTTAATTTTTCTAATCATACACAAAACTACCAGGAATGTTTCTGACATTTTCTTTTTAATTCCCTTCCCCTCTCCATTCCCCTGTAACCTTCCCCAAAAATCTACAAATCAAAACAATGAAGAGCTGAAGTACTGACGAGCTCTGGGTTCTCTCTTCCTTTGAAATATTTTTAATTTGCACAAGGAAGTTGTTTCTTACTGCAAATGTTGCTAGACTTGATTCCTCATCTATCAAACCTAACAACCAAGTCCCTTGAAACAAAGACTATTAAGTGCCATTAAAAACAAATTATTAAAGATTTTTTTTTCTTTTTAGAAATTACTGTAAGGATTGTATAGCTAGCTGAAAAAACACACACGAATATTTTTCTAATGGATGGTTGATTGAAATAAGCCTAGTTCAAAATAACTTTTGTCATGACCGTTCATTTATGATTGCTGCTATTAAAATTACTCATCTTTTGTACAAACCAAGATATGCTTTATCCACAAACTTGGCATCATTTGTTACAGATGAAACACCCACAGACTGCACAATTCTCAAAAGATTCTGTTGAGATCTATACATCGCCAACCCAAACCCAATTTAAACAAATAGAAACCTTTCCATGATGTCAATACATGCTGGATCAGATCCTGTTAGAGTTATTTCTACACGCTTGCTCATTGCTTCTCTACTTTGAACAAATTACCTGAAGACTTGGCTGCATTGCAATGTTGTTGTTAGGCACAAGTTTCTACTACTAACGCTAAACCAAAAAAAAAAGATCAAAGAAACTTTCAACAGTGAAATTAAGGCATGTAAAGTTGAAATACGCATTTCTTGCAACATTTAACTCTTTTGACTGCAAGCTTTCACTCTCTAAAAGGAAGTGCCAGAGGAGACAGAAACATGGTCAAAAAATTTGTGCCAATTTTTTTGTTATTCGGCACCCTCAAAGCACAACCCCTTGCAGTTCCCAAGGTCCGTTTTGTAGCATCTTTCTGAGGCAAGTAAGTTGCTACTTTCTTTTAAACCATAGGAAGGGAAGTCAAGCCACAAACCCTAAACCTAAACAGCGAATGAATGAGCAAAACTTGGTTTAATGGTTGTTTTAACAACAGCTAGTGCAAAAGGTATAGGCAGAATGTGCTCTAATCACTACTCTTGGTAACAAGTCTACCTTTCAGTCGCATGTCATCTATAGATATACAGGCTTATGGATTTTATTTTTTCAATCCCTAACCATGCTATTTTCTTTTCCTAGAAAAGCATGGTCTCATCTACAGTCCATCAAGAGCCCTGAACCAATCTCTTGGGCTCTTTGCACAAATAATGCTTGTCTGAACAATCATCCAGCTGCCTCCCATAGAGCAACTGCGAGTTCAATCTGTAAAAAAGTTGTGTTTTCTTTTTAGCTGCCCAGAGCAAAAGAACTTTCCCCTCTCTCCCTACTTGTCTAGCATCATCATGGCAATATACTAAATTCAGCTGTCTGGGCCTCTTTGTGCCTAAAAGGCATGAAGGACATGGAGGAACTGTGGGCTCTATCACATGCAAAATTTCTTTTGCAGCACATCAGAATCAGACATGATCTCTAGTGACATGACATCAAGAAACAGTTTTGTTTCTTTCTTTACCCCGAGCTAAATGAAGGGTTTATATTCCGCTTGTGGTTAATGCCTATGTTCATAACCATGTATCTTTTTAAGCATTTGTATGGATCATGCATCACTACCTCTACAGCAGTAGAGCCCATAACCCATTGATAACTTGGTTTTCAGAGGTGTTTATTTTGTACCTGTTAGGATTCTTTTCCTTGCTATTAATATCGTTATTATTACCTTTGTCTGTCACTCCATTTTGGCAGCTTCCTGGGGCATTCTCTTGGGCTGAACAGCAGAGCAGCAGCAGCAGAGCCATGCCGCAGTGGCGAGCTGTGGTGAGCCCAGAGGGGACAGATCGCCACTTCCACAGCCCTGCACATGATGCACCTCAGCAACACTTGTCATTGGGACTGCTGAGCTGCCCTGGACTCCCCCAACAAAATTGCTTTTTGCTTCCCTCCCTCATCCGTTAGAGAGTCTCCTCGTTGGAGGAGCAGCTTTGGAAAAGATGAAAAAATAAATGGGAGAAGGCAGCAATACTTTGTTTCCGTGGTTTCACCATTCCAGTGTGGTCTTTTCCTTGCCAGACTGGTGTTTTTCACACCTCGATCTTTGTGCTGCTGGGCATTTGTGTAATGGTGGGAAAGACTGTGCCATTCCCATCACAGCAGGAAATGTCCACTGCACACATTTCCCATCAGAGATACAGAGTACGTGAATCCTAATTCTTTTGTAAAGATAAACTTGCAGGTAGGTGTTTGTTGGTTTGGTTTTTTTTTTTAATTGTGTGTGCAGCATGGGGGTTAGTTCATTTGTCAGCAGATAACTATTTTCAGAGTGCAAGTGAAAGGAAAACTAGTAGGACATTTAAAAAATATATATTTCTTGCAGAAATTTGTTCATTAGCACTTGAAAACACCATTCAAAAAAGAGAAAATTTTAGAGACAAATAAACCTTTTTAGTCAAAAGTTCCACCTTTGCAAACAAACAGTCCCAGACATGAGTAAAACCTGGAGTGCTGTCAGGGCAGGGAGCAACCAGACAGAGGAGCCAACTGGAGGCTGTCCTTTGGAAAAGTGGCCAAAAAGAGAAGAAACTTTTGAATAAAGGGCAAAGTTACCTTTAGCACATATGAAGAGATTTTAAAAGAATACATAAAAATGTAGTTACTCTAAGCTGCTACTTATAAGTCCTGGTTCTCATCAGCAGATGGGAATAAGCTCTTTACATCCAAATCCTTGTGTGACTAATTGAGGATACCCACTTTGAAACTACAGCACAAGGACCTAGCAAGCGCACACAAAAATAAAACCTTCCTAGCCAGGCACACTATTAGTAGTGTCCATTAGTACTGTCCATATTAGTCCATTCCTCTAAACCAAGGTTTTCCCACCTCCAGAAGACAAATTGGCTGTTTCTATTTTCCACCATCATTCCTGATAACAGACTGTTGTTTGCAATATGCTCTCAAGTATAGTTCACCTTTCCTGTCCTCTTCCTGCATACCCCGAAAGACAAAACCACACGTACAGATGCTGCATAAATATTCTCTAGCCTCAGCATTGTTGTCACTTTCCTATCTTCTTAATATTAAAGACCTTTTTTTTCCTCAGGAACTAAGTAGATTTATACAGTATTCATACGCACAGAAATTCATACCAAGAGCTGTGTGTTTGTATTAATCAAAAACATGTGGCAACATGCTATATGTGTAGATAAACAGCATGGTTAATTGAGAGAAATGTTCTGCTCAGCGTTTTGCTTGTTCTGGTGTGTCTGTTGTGTTGGTTTGCATTTAGTAAGAAAAACTAAACAGAAAAATAAAAATCACATTTCTTATAATTCCCCATTGAAAAGTTACAAATTTTTAAAATTAATTTTCTGATCCCTACCCTGAGCAATAACTGTAATACATGAAGTTATTTACTCTAGACAGACACCAGAATTTCTTCCATATGCCAAGTTCTTTAAGCTATATTACTCTGAAATTGAAATTGATGGAGGACATCTGATCTAAAAGATTCTTTTCTTTAAGTTTAATATGCTATATCACATGATCTTGTCAGGTGGGATCATGTCAATGATACTTATGCCATAATGTGAATCAGCCACATATAAGTTGACTGTACTAATACAGAAAAAGGAGATAGATTTTTTGGCAGTATCTTAGCTGACTTTTCCCTTTTCTTACCTTCTTTTTAAAGAAGAAAAAAACCAAAATCTGAGTTACAAGCAGCAGCTAAATCCCAGAGAACCTTCTACCGAGCCCAAATTCCCAATCTTGTGTTTTGTGTGGGTGGATCAGAGCACCAATAATAGGAAAGTCATTAGATGAAAATGAAAGGGAGATTTCCTTCCATTTTCTTTGGGCACAGCAGTTATAGCATTTTGCTTCTATAAAATTCAGACCTCAGTTTGTAGGGATCTCCTTTCCCTGACTAATTTTCTCTCTTCATTACATCATTCAAACACAACAAGAGGCACAGTATCTGAGATCATCTTTCATCTGAAGACTAGGAAAAATAAATAAATAAATAGAAAATACACAGGCTCTTTCACAGACCTCCTGACATGTGATAAGCCTCCTGGAAACGCAAATCACCACGGCAGGCGGCAGAGGAAACCTGCCTGGGTGGCAGAAATGTCTGCTGTGCACTGGGGAAGGTTATAGGGCCAGATTCTGCTTCCACTTACACCCCTCTTGCTCTGCTGAATGGCTCAGTGATCAACTTTGCCACATGCAGCCAATTCTATACCCAGGCTGTTGCCATTGATGCAAAGATAGAAGCATATGGCAATAGTAACACCCAAAACCTGTAATCCCATGTGGCTTTTCAGTGCTATTCACTAAAAGGGTGGCACTGTAAGAGGGAAAAGGGCCACCAAGAGTTGAATGTGCTACAAAACGTTAATTCTTACTTATCTTGCAAATATATTTTTTTTGTTGTTCTTCAGAAAAGAAAGTGTATCTTGTGATGCGGGTCTGGTAACCTGGTGTTGGTAACCAAGACATACAACTGGGCAGACGTTTCTGCCAAGAAAATATTCTAGCATAGCTTCAAATAATCGTTTTAAGGTCTCTTTCTTATGCCCCTTCCGTCAGACTACAGTTTTCACTTGTTCTGGTGGGACTGTCCCCAGCTATCCTTTTGGGCCATGATGCTTTTCGCAAGACCCACCTTTACACGATTAATTCTGACAAACAGAAAATAATTTGCTGAGAAAAACCAAATACATACACATGGCTTCAAAATTCAGCTTGATCATATGAGCCCATAACTCAAAGACCAAGCTCACTCACCCGGTACAAAGAGTGCAAAAACCAGATGCCTCTATTGTTTGTGGTTCTAGATTAGCATAATTTATCCTTAACTGTGAAGATTATTTAAAATACATAAAAGCAGCTTTGCCAGTCCTCATTTTATCCCACACAGAAAGTTGTCTTAATTTGCAGTCAGTGGGGAAGTCAGCTGTTACACCTGTGCCACCACAGGCTGCGTGTTACTTGTACATCTACTGCCCTGGTGTATCTGCGGGAATGTTTCTGTGGGAATAAAGCTGTGTACTAAAAATAGAAGAGGGAAAAAATCAAGTTGCTTCTAAGTTTTGCAACCAGTTTTCATGCATGCAAACTGAGAGCAGCCCAGAAACGTAATCTCAGGCAGCCACACAGCTAATATTGCACGCAAAATTACCTTGCCAGCCCCAAAACAGTGAAGGCTCTCCAGCTCCAGCCCAGCACTATCTCTGCATGCAGGATGAGAAAAAACATAGGAGCCAAGTCCAAGCTGGACATATTTAGACTGCCCATTAAGTATCAGCCCATTAAATTAATACTATCAGAAGTATTAACTCCTTGTTAATAGTAATTAATGCATTATCTCATTTCGGTTTTCAACAGCTATAGGAGAATGATGACATTCTTCAGACATTAGGAAGTTTTTAGCTCTGCAAGAAAACATCTCCATCTGGGAAAAGGAACTACCTGCAGGTAACTAACATAGCCCCAAGAGGAGAGGAAACCAGAAATAGATAATGTTGTGCTATGATTCATTTAGCTTTCAGAGTTGCAGCAGACGTGCTGTAATAAATAGAGGTCCACTATTATCTATTCATTCATGCCTTCATGGAAATGTTCCATAAAAACCTGCTTTCCAGATCTTTAATAGTGTTATGTGGAAAAAAAATAAATATCTGTTGCACTCCATGATAAGAAATAGGTATTACAAATAGAAGATATACCATGTCTTTCCTTCTCTATTTAAGGAAGATGCTTTTACAGCTGCATAAGTGGCCAAAATCTGCAACAAACTTCTCAATAGGTTCATGAAAACAAGGTGCCACTGAACAGAAATAACATATTCTAACTGACAGAGAAAGATGCATTACATTAGTTTATATTTCTGGAGATGATCTAAGCCCTTAGTTATCTGTTACATCAAATGTCTCAGTTTTCCTTCTGTAATCTAATATCCACCTTCAAGCTTGCCCTACATTTAAAATTTATACAAGTTTTTTCAGATGCTGCCATTTTGCCTCAGGCTTTTTAGGTGTTAAGCTCCAGTAATAATCTACACTGTTTCTTTAAGAAAGTTCATCCATTCACTTTAATTACATTTTCAGCCCTGGTTATTGTCCCTGTGCCTGCAAAGAATGTTTCCAGCCATAAAAAACCATTATCTGCCACAATTATGGATAACCAGAGCGTGGCCAGAGGGCAAAAATGCCATGGTGAAAGATTGTACCGCAATTCAGCGCAGAATTTATAACTTTCCTCAGGGCTAACTGTCAGCCTGATCACAATGCCTGACAAAAAGATCCAGTAAAGCAAATGCAGATGCTGCTTCTTGCCTGCATGGTTGCTCTTTTTAATATTTTTTTTTAAGGTGCAGTTTGTTATGATACATTAAGTTGCAGCCACTATAGATGCAACACTAGAGCAAAGACACTGCGCCTGATTCAGTTTGCTGCAGCACAGATTTAGACCATACAAACCCAGCACCATGGTTTTAAACATGCATTGTTCTCTGTGCAACCAGGGCTTTTCAAAGGTATACACAAAATACTATTGTTTATTTGCTCTGATCACAGAAGCTGCAGGCTTAGTTTCTGCTATGTTGTGTCCTCTTTGCTTGTTACTGATGCCAGATGGAGACAGAGAGGATTTTCCATAGCTACCCATGTTACAGCTCTTGCAACATTAGATCTTTCCATCTCTAATTCTTGTGGTTATTAACATGCAGAGGAATGTCAAACTGGAAGAAATATTAACTTCTTGACACAGTATTCGAGTATATCTAAGTATTTCTCTTGTTCCATCTGGGCATCTTTGTCCTAATGGAACAGAGGCTTGTATTATGCTTCCCGATGCGCAGGATTTCAACAGAAGAGGGCAAGAAGATCATGAGTGCCATCAAGATATTTGTTCATGAGAATAATAATATAAATCCTTCTATAATTTTTTTTTTCCAGCCAGAAGTCTTGAAGCACAATACAAACATGACTCAGAATTATCCTTTTTGGTTTTGTGGTAAAAGAAAACTGAGCAGACGTAAGAGGGGTTTGGGTGATGTTCCTGGCATCCCTGATGCCTATACAACCCCCAAGCACAGCAGCAGGAGCTGCTGCCCCCACCCATGTGCATGCAAGCCCAGTTTTTGGACCCTTGCGAAAGGATAATGCAGGTTGAAGTTCCTCCCCTCGACATGCTCCAGACTTGCTTTAGCCTGTGCCTGGGTGCCGGTCTGCATTCCCACAGAGCAGACGATCCCCAAAGTTGGACGTCACGCCTAATCTCAAACAGACCTTCACAGAGAGGTGATAACAGAGGCAAAACTAGGATCTGGCATCCTTTGCTTTCAGAAGAGTATGCTGCCTTTCTCAGCAAGGAGGCAGCAGCTCAAAAGTAAATGCAGAATAAAGACCTTGAAAAGATATTTGATTTCAACTCCAATCTCTCCCTGGGATTTCCAAACATACTGTGCTTCTAACAGGACAATAATGCCTGTGGGCATCTATTTTCACCATCAGGCATTCAAGGGCCTTTACGGGTTTGGCGCTAAGAGCCCACAGATCAGATTGAGAGAATTCATAGTAGTTTCAGTGTTGATCAGCCCAGTTTCTCCTCCCTGAAGTTTTAATTACAGAAATCCAAACTGTGGAAAAAATGTTTAAAATTTCAGGTAAGATGACAGAGCTGTTTTTTGCTTGGTTCTAGGCAGTGCAGTGATATATCTTAGTAGGTAGGTTTTGCTTCGCAAAAACCCTCCAAATTTTGTTCTAAACTGACTGGACTGCTTTCTCTGAGTCCAACTCAGATGCAGCAGAACTCTTTACAAAGGGAGTATTTCTCACAATCTTTGAGATGGCAAATCTTCCAGAATTCCCACCCCCTTAACCCTACTCTGGCATGAGCAGCTCATAAGATTTGGCAGCTCTGATTCAGCTTCAGACTCAGCTTCTATCCTAAACATAATCCAAGGCAGAACTCCACCTCTTGGCGTATCTTCAATAAAACATCATTCTACGTGAACCTCAGAAAAGATAAACTATTAAAGTAATAAGAGGATAATTTAACCTCTTTAATCAGATAATCCTCCAGCACATTGGACATTTATTTGCACGGTATATTCTACAGTAATGAGTTTGCAGCTCAGATTTAAACAATTCCCCACCCTCAGAAAAAAGCTGAAGGAAGTGGTTGAGACATTCCATATCTCAGGTGCCATTATGTGAATGTGAAAACAAATGAGTTTAATTGGGGAGAAATTCATCCCAGACAGAGGGCTCGCCCAAGGCCCTTGTCTGAGAAACCCCACTTAACTCCACTCTAGTACAGAATAAGCTACACAGGCACTAGATGCCAATTAAGCCCTACTTATCTTTTTAATGAAGGGCTGAATCTGAAAATGAATTATTGTTTTGATGTGTAAATGATGTTGGTTTGGTAAGGTAGTGAAAGTATTCTATCTGGGGGGACAAGCAAAAATAAAGTGATAAAGTGTTTGCATGAACATACATGAAAACACTACTGAACTTTCTATAGCTCTCCAACAGCGAGAAAAATTCTCCACAGTATTCAGACTAAAAGTGCAAATGCAGCAAAGTTGAATCCCTCTGTGTCTCTGTGCCAGTTTCAGCCAAGTGTTCCTTTCAGAGACGAAAACAAACAGAAATACTTCCCTGAAAACTAGAAACGTCTCATTTCAGCTTTTGCTAAAATAATGGATTTCTTTTCTAAGCAGTTGTTCATTCTCATATTTCCCTCAATTTCATATATGTAAGTGTTAAATACTCAAAAAAACTGTTTTACTTTGGGTCAAAGCAAATGTTTCTTTTAACTTTTCCATAACTTTTCAATTGATGAAAATACTTTAGAATTTGTATTTATTTATTCTTTTCTTATAGCAGGCCTAATTGTTTTCCTGAATTTAAAATTGTCCAGGAGAAAAAAACCCACCAATTAATACAGGTCAATATATGGTCCAAGACCCTGCAATGAATTTTTTAAAAAAAAGGAAAAGAAAAGAAAAAAAGAAAAATTCAATTTTAACCTCATTTAAAATTCAATTTAGGGAATAATTGTCATGATTTCTTTATTTTTGCTGAGCTGTGGCTTTACCTCAAATGGTATACATCTTCTGGGTGGCTGCAGTAATGAACAGCGTTTTTTGGAAGACAAGTTCCCTGATACAGATCTTTGGAAATTAAAACAGTTCTCTTGCTATGAAACAAAAGTGAAATATGGTGCTTCCTCCTAACTCAAGTGCCAAAGACTGGTGAGCTAGCTTGGATCCCACTAATAAAGTCACTAAAGTTCATCAAGTTTTCAAACGCTTGGCATCCATGAATGGTGAAACTACAGTGTGCAAGACTATAAATCTCTACAGATAAGCTGTCCCAACCAGTGATTTTCAGCTTGTGGTCTACAGACCTGAAGGAGTGCAGGGACTTGGATTCATAACTTTTAAAAAGCAAGCCTATAATGAGAAAGCTTAAATATCTTATAAAATAAGTACACCTAGCCCATTGGAAGAGGCTGAAAATCACCAATCTAGAGGAAAAGTCATTCAAAACTGTGGGAGATTTTTATGGTTTTTCCAGTGGGATTTTGAACTTCTCAAGAATCATAAATAGTAGGACATATCTATTTGAAGACAGTAACACAGAAATTGTTTCAATGTGCTAGTAGTCAGAACTTCATTTTAGGAAGTGGAATTGTGATAATTAATTGTCAGACACATGGATATCTCACTTGCAAGACTGTCACCTTCCCAGGGCAGATTGTGTCACACAGACTTCAGACAATAACTAAAATGGTTTAAAGTAACCTGTTTTTAAAGGACAGAGAAGTCACAGTCACTGGCAATGAAGGGTGGTCTTCTGAGATGCAAACAAGTGCCATGATTAAGGTGTGAATAATGTAAATTAATCCATACCAATAGACCTCTGATTTTTGAAAAATCACTGGGATGTCACTGGAAACCCACACTCATGCACTGCACCAGTCATATATCCATTTACAGGTTTGGGGTCTACGGTTAGAGATGTTAAATTCCAGTTTATAGTTTAAAAAAGACAAAATGCCATCTTACTGCTAACTTAAATCATCCTCGTTTCTGTTCCACCTTCATTACACATACAAAATTCCCTTTGCATGACTGCAAAATCAAATCCCTCATCCCAGATTGTAATTACAGAGTAGTCAGGGAGTAGGCGCCATATTCCCTTTGCAGGGTCATACAACTCATTAGTCAATCAGATTATTAAGACATTTTCAGTTTTAATAAATGAAGGTGGTGTTCATCTCATGGCTGAGAATGGGTATTTTTATGGAAATAAATACTTGATGCATATCTTCATAGCATCTCTTTAAGAAAACCATTATCACTTCAAAATAGCTCCTCCTAGCAAAAAGTGCAATTATGTAATTCTTGTCCAAGCTAAGTAATGATGAGACAGTAGGTTGTGTTTAAGTTTTTGCCCTGTTTCAGATGCAAAAATCAGCCATGGAATAAGCAGGTGAAACTTCGATATAGTTGCACGCCAGAGAGATACTTGGTGCTTCCGCCACCTGCAGTAGTGCAAATGCCTCTCACAAGCTCCATTCAAGATGACTCAGAAATTAAAACCAGGTTTTGAACCTGCATTTAGTAAGAGCTTGTTCCACAAGTAAGTCCACTGAACAGCAGGTTAACAGAATCCAATTCTTTGCTTAGATGCTAAGATCATCCACTTAATGGGTGAAAGTACCAGTGATCCATCATGCTAACTTCTTAACATTTAATATCTTACTCCTTGAGATATGAAAATAAGTTATTTAAAACTCCTAAAGTAGATTTGAAGAGTCTCCTAAAAATTCTCAGGACCAGTCTCAAAGTGAGTGTGATTATGTTCAGAAGTTACACAGATGCTTTTAAAAATTCCTATTTGATATTTAAAATACATAGCCCTGAAGTAATTTTCCATTCAGTATTTCTTGAAATCAAGCTTAAAAAATGAACTTTGGAGCGAGCACACATCTTTGTATCTGCACTTTCTGATGGCTGTTTTTTCTGCTGGAACACAATGCTGCAGCACTTCACTCACAATCATATCCAAAATATTAACACAAGACTCAAACTGATATTCTGATCTGGAGCTACTGAGAGCTTTGTAAAGAGCCTGTGTTGTAAGGGGCTCACATCAATCACATCAGATCAACTGTGCTTGAAAATATTGTCTTTGGTAAATAAAATTGTTTAAAAACTTGCCTATTTGCAATAGATTTTGCAAAATATTTTTCTTTGGAAGCATTAAATTGCCAAAACTAACCTTCTTTATGACATCCTGCTGAGATTAAGGCTGATGGCAAAATTAACTCCACAGATGTCTTTGGAAATAACGTCTTCTAATACTTCAGCTAATCATAACTTGTTAACTTAGAAGTCTAATGTTTGGAATGCGTATTTCATATCTAGTCCTTGCAGTGCACAGGAATGCAGATTTTACAGTGTTTTATTAGTGCAAACATTTAGAAACCAAACAGAAGACTAATTTATTATTACTGTTATTACTAATAAATATTTAGATTATGGAAGAATACAAAACTCCCAGTCAGGATAGTGACACTGTAATGTTTACTTTTAAATAATGCATATGTTGGTAGATTTCAATTTATGGTAATCGCATCTCACAAAATAAGGAAATTAAATGCTGCTTTCTGCAGTTGCATGTACAAAACTGTAGGGTGGATCTTCCTCCTGTGGCACTGCATTTGCAGCCATGCAGCTCCCTGAGAGTGAGCTGAAGTGCAAAGATTAAACTATTGTCAGGACAGAGGATCATCTTTGTGAAATGCAATTACCATAAATGGAATTTTAAAATTATTTTAGTATTTGATTACGCTTAACACTGTGGTACTTGGGAAAATCTTACTCATTGGAAAAAATAACAGTAAGCTTTTCTTTTGTTACCTGCACCACTCTAATATTCCCAAAGCATGTCCTTTAATGGAATTGCTCCTGATTTGCACTAGCAGGAGAAGCAACGTAGGCCTACAAGTTTCTGAGGATACGTGACTCATCAATTAATAGGTAGTCTCAGGGACATACCCATTGGCCACACCAACTTTCACCAGCTCAGTACAAGGCTGGTAAACCCCTTAAGCATGATATCACTACCTGGTTTCCCTTCCTGCTCCTAAGCAAATCCCTGCCTTACCAAAAGGCACTGACACTTAAGTCCTATCGTTTCCAGTGAAAATAAAAAGACTTAGTGCTACGGAAAATTCCCCTAGCAGGCTTCAGGGGGAAAAAAAACCCTCTCTAATAACCAAATACATGAGTGTTTTCAGAATTTAATTACAAGCCCTGCTGAGCCCCTCTGCTGGTTCCGCTGGCTGCCGACACTGGTGTAGGAGGCTCGGCCCGGTGCATTCGCTGCCGAATGCTGGGGAGGGAACGTTTGCTTTTGCAAAACTCGTCCGCCAGCAGCTGGAGCTGGGGCTGCTCACACCCTGTTGTTGCAGACAGCGAGGAAACCATCCAGTGTCCCAAATAAATTAATGAATTATTCTCCTCCTCCCAACAGACTCAATGTTTGAGCCAGGAGCCATAATCGCACTCTTGTTGCCTCTGAGTCACTGTCAGACGGAGCCCAGCACAGAACAGTCTGCAGAGTCAGCAGAGGCAGTATGCTGCATTGTGTCTGTAATTCAGTCAAACCAGTTTAAAAATAAACTCATCTTCCCTTGGCCCCTCCATAGGCCCCTCTCTGCACACACAAACACAGCAGCTTCCCGCCATACACGCAGCTTTTTGGAAGAGAGCACCTGACTTGCATGAAAGAGCTTTTGCCCCTTGGGTTAAACCTTGTTAGTCAAGCCCCTAAGCAGGCAGATGAACCAAAGCTGAGGTTTCCAGAGGAGCCTGAAGGAGTCAAGCATTCAAAACCCATTAAAATTCAATGGGAGTGGAGCACTTGTGCTCTCAGGTGCCTTTGAAAATCCCAGCCTCGGTCTTGGGGTTAAATCAAGGAGATGAGGACAGGAGCTTTCACCTTGTTGCTGTGTTTTCTAAGGACAAAGGAGGGTCCCTAACTGCAAAGATGGGTATGGCAAGACACTTCTGCTCACCACCACAGCCACAGAAAACTTTTGTACTCCCCCAAAGCTCCCTCTGCAATTTCCCCCCATATGCCTGCCATTGCAGAGCTGGAGCGGATAAACAGTCACTGTCACAAACCAGTGATACTGTGGAAAGTAAATACCTTCTTCATTTCTTCTTCAAATTTTCATTTCATATCTAGCTGCACAGAAATGGGAATTTTTCATAATGAACCATTTTACATCTGTCTCTAACAAAAAAAAAATCACTGGCAAAACATATTCATCCCCCTCTCCCCCTGATATGGCATTTGAAATTAATTGCCAGATAAGTTCTGGGAGGAATTAAAGGTCTGCAAGTAAATTTTGAATATTTTAATATTCAAAATTCAAACCATGTTGACTACACACAACAGCCTGCATAGCTTGCTTCTGCTGCCTGGCTGTAGTGAAAGGCTATGAGTAGTTATCTGGTAAGAAAGTGTATGTATTCAATGTTTTTATGAATATTTACTGGTATTTGCTTAATATTAGTATTTTAGGTGAATGCTTCTGCCACAAAGTTCAGCTGTATGTTTGATCAAAAAAGTAAAACACCCCAACAAACAAGTATCATGATTAAAAATGTGGGGAGCATCTTGAGGAAACTCACTTAAAATTATGTTAATTTTGACTCACTTAAAATTATTCTTAATGCATGTATTTTCCTTCATTATTCTATTACCCCAGTGGAAAGAAAATGCATAATTTTTTTTTATCAATGAGAAGAAAAGAGGTTATTCTCATTAAGGCTAGTAAAACATTTCAAAGCTTGAGTTTTCAGAATAACCATGTCTAATTTTTCTAACAGAAAGAACTGCAAAAATTATTTGCATTTAATCAATAAGCAATTTTTCAAATGTGTTTAACTCAAACCAAAAAAGAACAAACCCCAAAAGTAATGTTTCATCAAATCATGCAGAAATACGTCTGTATCATTTGCCTAGTTTCAGTAGCACAAAATAGCGTTGTTGAAGAGACAGACTAGCACTTATACACAGGTTATATATCCTAATAATCTTCAATGTCCATATGAAACAGCACAAGATTCTGTGACCAACTAAGAGCAAATCTGATTATACACCTAATCCCCACTTTCCAAGTTGTAAACAGCAACAACCTTTGAAAAGTTTTTAGAAGAGAGCAACCTGAACAGGGTGAAGATAAACGTACAACACTTCCCCTCATGCTCTAATAGGAACATCCCTAGAATTGGGTGTCTTTAATTATTCTAGCCCAGGATAACACAACAGCACTGTGAACTGCTAGTCCTGAAGGCTCTTGTTTTCATCGTAAATGCAAAGCAAAAGTTTCAGGCATTTTCCCCGGAAATAATTAACAGCCACTGAATAGAAGCTGCAGATGTGCAATGCTTGGTCATGTTTTTATGCGTGCTGCAGCTAAGGAGAACGATTGGGAAAAGAAGTCCTAATATCCAGGTCCCCAGACCTTTTACCCCTTATTCATATTCAAATTACCAGAAGTTATGTGCTGAAATATCGCTGTTGATCTGACCTCAAGGCAATTGCCTTTCCAATGGATCCCAGGGCAGTTATTGCAGCCAGTCAAGCAGTATCTATAAATTTTCAGTGTGTGCCACTTTCCAGAAAATCTTCCCATGATGTGTGATGAACACCAGCACTGCAGTGTTGATGTTTGCAAATACAGATTCATCTTGGTTCATGCTGCAATAGATCTACAAGTTGGTGCTTTGAGGGATGGAGGAGAAAAAGAAACCTTGCCAGAATAAGAGCCAGCCTTATCAGGAGCCCTGCAGGAAATCCTACTCTGTAACCCACGAAGCACAAGACAACAAAGACAAGAAAAGACAGCCAGTATTAGGATGGCAAGTGAGAACCCAACTTCAGGAATGCTACGGGATATGAGTCAGTGCCATGGCCAACCACCGTAACTTGGCCCACCAGAATCAATAGGACTTGAGGTGTTGAGGATCTAGGCCACAGGACGTGTGCCCTGCACACTTCAAATTAATGGAGAGATACGTAAGAGGTAGTTTAGGTATCTAAAGCAACCTTGTCACACGAGCATGGGGTCTTGGACTATTTTTCTCAGTTACGAACCCCAGCATTTAGCGCTAATGCAGGTATCTCTAGTCTCTCTGTGCACTAGGTTCCGTAGGTATAAACGGAGATAAATGATAATTTCCTGGGGTTTATGGTGGTTGTGAGAGTGGGAATCATGATACACAGTGGGGATACCTATTCTGAACCAAAAGCCAGGAGAGCAATGGAGGTAGGACCCCAGACCAAACACCCTCTTTGCGCTGGCTCTCAGCATTGCATCAGTCTGTTGATAGGTAACCTGTGCACCTCCAGAGCGGTTCAGGGAGATCCAGGAGGGACTGTGCCTACTTGCACAGGGAATTCAAACAGCTTATTACCAAAGCCATTTTCTTTTATTATTATTACTTTCTTCAAACAAAGCTAATAAATCAAATCACCCAAGATGCACATTATGCAAAGCTTAATTAGATTTGGCACACATCTCACTAGGAGTAGCACCCATCTGACTTTAGATCAGAGAACTCAGGTTTGATGGGTGGAACCAAATCGCCCACTTTGGAGTTGCTAAATCTACTTTTAAATGCAGTGTGTTTGCATTTTTTCACTCTGGGACCTGGAGGAGGTTAGCTTTGTTTGGCTTTTGGGCAATGGGAGCAGTAGAAGAGAATTCAGAAATGGAAGGATACACATTTATGAAGAACATAAATCTCTTATTCTGCAGGCATGGAAGAATCGCAGAGAGTTGGCAGCAACCATTTAATGGGGCTACATTTCACAGAGCTACTGTGAGCTTGTGGAGCTTCCTCCTTGGCTATCTACTATTCAAAGACATTCTGGTGTATTTTTAATAAATATATATAAAACTAATACAAAAATACTATTTTAACAGCACATTATTTCCAGAGCAACCTTCACTGCTGATAATTCTCTTGATTTTATTGTCAGTTTCTTGCTTTTCTTAAGCCCACAACTCCTTGAGAAACAATATCTGGTGAAAAATTTCAGCTATATTTTTTTAAAAAATATATTTATAACCTTAACAGAGAAGAAAGCATTAAAGGAAAAAAAAGTTTTCCTAAATCTATTCAAGAAAAGGTGGATAAAAAGATTTTTAAAACGTAAAAATCTGCTCTCCCACTTTATCCCTTTTCTGCTGACAGGAAACAGCAAGGACCAGAAGGGCATAGGAAAAACTTGCACAGAGGAGTAACACCTCTGCAGCGTGCTCCTGCAGCCCTACAGCAACCTCCCAGTTCCCTAATCCCCCTTTCATGGAATAAAACGTGTGAAGGAGGCAAAGGGGAGAGGAAGATGTTGATCATCTCTGGTGGTTCTAGACACACACGTGTAAGTACAGTGCTCAGAGTTGCATTGGGAGTCCTGTGCTCCAGGTAACACAACAAACTACAGCCTGAGAACATGATGTCTTCTGCACTATGGTTGACTTGTGACCACGCTGTATCTCAGCTGTCCATAGTCCACTTGCAAAGGAGGAAACCTGTGTCAGCCCATCGGTGTTGTGACACACCAGAAAGAGCAACGCTCCCTGTTAAACAGCGCAACCAGTTGGACCAAGTGGGGTTTGATTTCACAGAGATCCCCATGTGCTGCACGTGCTGGTTGAAACGAGCACAGGCTGAAGCCTGCCTTCATACCCTGCCTGTCTGCCAGCGACAGCTCCCACCTCCTGTGGTTCGCACGGCCATACCCTCGCCACCACCACGGCTGCATTAGCCTAGCGCAGGAGTGCCGGCATGGGCCACAGTCAGACCTCCTTGTACTGGAGGGACATCCTCTCAGCTTCACACTTGTCCAGACCCAGGTACAGAGTGGACCACAAGGCTTGCATGCCCAAACACCAGCAACCAACACCAAGGCAAATTTTAAATAGCAAGTGCCTGCAACGGGCAGCTCACATACAGTCTTCCAATTACAACTTAATCAAGAAAAAATTAAAGATACTTAGCAAGTTATTTAATGCAACAATTATTTAATCAAGTCACTTCTAGACAACACACACGAAATCATAGTTTCAAATTCATTGTTCAGTGACACACACATTCAGGATCTGCCTTTTAAAAGGATGCTGGACATCACTGTTGAAGCCTGAGTTTTGTATTCTAAACACCTGACATTTTTCCATCTACTAGATGGGAGCCTCACATTGTCCTTATTCACAAATACAGAAATGGGCAGAAATAATTAAATAAAGGGAGCCCGGTTCATGCTCCACTGCACCACGTATGAGAAGTTGCGGCTGACAATGACATTGAAAACCAGTTGTCAGTCTAATGTAATCAAAGAGACAATTGGCTCTGCTGGCAAGAACTGAATTAGTGTTTTCTGTCTGAATCAGTGTCATCTTCTAGGGAGCAGTGAAGCTTATGCAATGATAACAAAACTCCCCAGAAGCTGCATTTGTTACTGAAATATGGTGGTGCTTTGGTGCTGTGTAACCTCATTCTGTAATACAATATACCTCATGGTCATGCTGCTGTTCTCGTGTTTCTTGCAATGATACAATTCAATGACCAGATACTAGATCAAACTAGACAACCATAATATTAAAACTTTAAAATCTCTCTTTGAGAGCTAATGCGGTTTATTCTTAAATGCGTTCTCTGCTCTCTCGCACACTGTACACATATGCAGAGCATGAAATCAGGGCAGAGAGTCCAGGCCTAGATGCAGCTTCAAATGCTTGTGCTTTGGGGAAGACAGAAGGGTGAATGGTGCTGGGCTTCATTTTCCTAATGAGGACTGTGGGTAGAATTCAAACCAAGGTCAGATATGAATGACTCTCACTTTTCAAGCAGGACCCATTGCTGATGCACATACATATTTTGCCATGAGAAACTACGAGTCAGTCTTAAAATAGACATATACATTACTGGTATCGTGACAGCACCTAGTAGCTTCACCTTTGTTTTTGTTTCAGTTCATAACATGAGCTGTTGTTCAGTAATGGAACACGCTAGATACTGGGGTTTTCTTTTTTTTTTTTCATTTTCACTGTGGCAGAAGCTTTCAGCGCATTTGCTGCCTCTTATCTGCAGAGCCAGCCCATTGGCCCATCGTGGGAGGTGTGAAGAGTTTGCAGCAGACTCCTTTCACATGGTCCAAGACAGTGGAAGGATGTACAGATACGGAGCAGAAATGCTACCTCAGGAAGGGCACTTATTTTCAAAGAAATACTACTTTGGTGCAAGGAACCTGAAGAATTTTTACATTTACACATAGTGATATTATCTTAATAATTGTGTTTATATAACAAAAAACTTGCAGTCAGAAATTTCTTTTTCCTACTCTAACAACGATCTTTTATTGTGTTTAGCAATTTCTTTTTCCTACTCTAACAACGATCTTTTATTGTGTTTAGCAATATTGATCAATAGAAATTCAACTATTAATCAAAGCAATAAAGGCAGATAGTTCTTATATCATTTCAGGTTCAAACATATTTTCTCTTTTTCATCTCTAGCACCTGTTTCTTTAAAGAGGTATTGGTATAATGGAGAATAATCTTACTGGATTTATATACATCTGTAATTAGCAAGATGATGGTCCTCCTCAGGCCAAGGAAACACTAGATGATCTGTCACTTAAAGGCAGGACATCAAATGTATAGCCTCTTTTTTACAGTTAACATTCCACATTAAATATTCATTAAGACCTATATAAATTATTTCATTATTCAAGGCTCAACTTTTCTGTCCATGTTCAGACAAAGCTCTCATTGAATTAGAGTGTGTTTACCCAGCTAAGACAGGATAGGACCACACTTTAAATCTATTGTACTGCCATTAGTCTTTGTAAGCCTCTGGTCTTGCCCAGAGAGAACAAGGGACAAGTCAAATCCTGAAGCCCTTCATATGTGATTCCCTCTTCATTTCTACCAAAGCCACCTCAAAAAAAACTGAAACAAACCAAACCAAACCAAACCAAACCAAACCCGAAAAACCCCAAAAACCCCACCTCTGCTGAAATAAAACCATTCAAGTACAGGAATTTTGCAAAAACAACAGGAGACTCACGGGAGCAGGACGCATTGGTACATCACGTCTGCCAGATGAGGGCTTCGGACCAGGCCTCGACGGAGCTTGCTGCTGAAAGACAGAGCAAGTGAGATGAAGAGAGGAGAGGAATGGTTTATGCCTTACATCTACTGTTTGTTGAGCCAAAGCCCCAAACAGGAAATGTTTCACTAAGAAAGTTTTGTAACGTGTGTTTTTCACATGTACAGGGTGAATTTTGTAGGTCACTTCAATAACCGTTTTGATTTACCGAAACAAGGCGAAGAAGAAAAAAACCCAGTCAGGGCAAGGCAGATGACCACATCCTTTGGCACACACCTTCTAGTCCAGCTCTGCCCTCTGAAGGCATGTACACTCTCCAGTAGTGCTTATTTATATGTCACATTGCAGTGATGAATGTTACTGTTGCTCTCAAAAACATATGCTCAGAAGTTTATTATGGCACTAAATATGGGCTGGGTAAGAATCTGGATTGTTTAAGTGTCAAACAGTGACAACATGTGTACAATACAACACAGACATCAAGGGAGAACCAGCTCAGCTAATATGTGGTATTCATATAAGCCTTTAGGAACAAAGACCACCCATAAAGCAAACCCAAAGCTGCCACAAGAATAGGTGGTACTGCTTCCGTCATTGCATACTATGTGCCAATTGGTTTCCTAATTAGATTTGCAAGCTAATAAAAGGCATAAAACACAATAAAAGGACAATATGTTATAACTTTTCCTATGACAGACCTTGCTGTCAATTCAGCAGATTTCTGATCATGGTAGGTACCCAATACATGTTTGTTTTTCTTATAGTTGGGTTTGTTTTCTTTGTATTTTGTGTGGTTTGTACCTTTTTTCATGAGAATGAATACTTCCTTAACAAGGATGGTCCTGAGCATGACAGTTTTCAAGTATTCACTAAATAACAATCAGCATAAATAACTCCCATACTTCTCAGCATCTTCCTTCAAGTAATGGTGTTTTGTTCCATTTCATATTGTATTTTGTTAAAACACATGGGAAATTGGCTACTACAAAAAAGAACTGTTAAAAAAATTAACTAAACCCCAGGGAAAACATTCTAAAGTACAACTCCTTAAACACTTGAGTTAGAAGTTAGGCACCTTGGATACAGCAGCACCACATGAGAACTGCTGGAGCTCTATTCTTGTACTACAGGACCAAAGAGTTCAACCAGAACTTGAGCACTGCTTGGCCACACTTCAGAAGGATTGAACACAAAAGGAGTAAAAACAGTGACACACAAAAAAACTAGGATAGGAGGGAAGAATAGATTGAGGAGGGAAAACAATAGAAAAATAAAAAGATTGATGGGAAATTAAGAGTGAAATCTAATGCATTTTCATCATGTGCATGTATCAATGAGTCATAAAAGAATTTCTTCCTTTGATATATCAAACCCTTAATATACAACTTTCCTTTCTCAGTGACAGTTACTAACAGAATGACCAAAGGAAAAAACGAGCCTGATAAGAGAAAACTGCAGTACCATAGTGACAATTCTTGCTCACGTGAATTAATATTTAAACCTGAAAAAAACACTGTCCAGACTCTGTGGTCTGCAGTGGAAGGGTCTCAGAACAGAAGAACAATTCTGAGAAGTCCTTAGACTCTCAAACTATGTGCTGAATGTCCCAAAAGATACCACCACATCTTAATATGCAATCTCCAGTACAAACTGCGGAAAGCTGTTCTAAGAACATGAGTGGTACCACCTACACCACAAATTCAACAGCAACAGCCCCAATCTCCACACGCTTACACCGGCTACAAGCTTCATGGCAGACAGGACCCTGCTAATAAGCCAACAGCTGGAACCTCTACTTCGATTATAACTGCAAAGGATTTCATTGCTGGGACCAGTTCATAGTCAGATGGTCCCTTTGTCCAACAGAGCCTTACTCCTCAGCCTTTTGGATCATGGTATAAAGTCTTTTCCCCAGGCTTTCTCAGAGGAGGTGGGTTGAGTGAGGTGTGGGTGCTGGAAAGAAAGATATATTGGCTCAAAGTTAAATAGCTTTTTGTATGCACAACCTGAGGCATAAACAAGTCAGGATTTGCGTACTGGACCTTTGCATACACAATCCGTGTGCTTTGGAAAAATTGTTCATTAGTCCTATTTCATGGGTGCGAAAACACTGGGTCAGCTTCTTTGTATTTTAAACTGCATAGAAATGAGCGTGAAACAAGGAAACCCACAAACATCTTTCTACAGCCTCTGGACTATATGAACAGGCAGCTCTGGCCCTGACCAAGGAATGGAGAGACAAAACTATACGGCTTACGTCATGGAGAAAACGAGGCTGGATGATCAAAATGCTCCATACAACTCATGGGAGTTTGGGGTAGACCCAACCGGCAGTGCCTCATATCTGGCCCAAGCAGACTCCAGTGACACTGAGGCTAGAGCAAAGATTTAAGCAAAGAGCAATAATTGTATAGGGACAACATGTCACATGGGTCTTGATGTGCTGTTTACATTTTTGTTCATTTCCATTGTTTGAAAAGAGTTCTTCAAAGGGGAGGACCCCAGCTAGCAGGCCTCTTGGAAGAAAAGCATTTTCAGAAGCAACTTGAAAGAAAAGAGGGTGGGGGAAATCTGATTTAATAAATGATATATAGGAGTATAATTATATGGTTTTAAACACAGTTCCAGTTCACTTGTCTCAGCAAGAAATGCTGGTGTGTGAGAGAAATCATTTATATTGCTTACTACGGTTTTTCAATCTTGGCAAGCACTTTTTTCCATTCTAAGATGTGGGAACACCCACATCAGTAATTATATACGTTAGCAGAAACACAAGATAACTTGTATTCTGGATAGGGGGGTTTCCCTCATTTCTCAGTGAACTCTTAGAGCGCTAAAGGGGAAGACTTCTACAAGCTTCACAACTGTAAAAAAATTTATTACTGAAAAACTGAGGGTTGTCTCTACATATTGAAACAAAGATCCACTATCCAAAACATTTATTGTACATTACACCTCTGTGACAAAACTTAACCATTTAGTATTTTTCAGTTCTGGACATCTTATTCAGCGTGAAGAAAACTAATAGCCCACATAGTTTGGTGCAAATCAGCAGAGCTGGTGGTGAGGTTTTACATGTATGCAAGTGCAGGTTAATTGGTAGGGCACATTCATGTATGCATACCAGTAAAACCCAGCGTTAAAATATAAAAGCCAGTCTTCCCAAGCCTGAATCACTTGCTGAGATTTTCATAGGGGCAGGAATTATGGTGGAGAGCTAGAGGGAGATGGAACTGCGGACTCCCACGGCTCCCACTGGTGCCCGTGGGATGAGGCTGTTCACGTGCTCCAGCCACAACCTGAACCACTTGTGAACTGCACGAGTCTCCTGAACCACAGCTTGGCTATCCTCAAAATACATCATTAAGAAATAAGCTAGAAAGCTCATCCAACTGGAACCAGGTAATTCCCAGTGAAAATGCCCTTAAAGAGTCCCAGGTTATCCACACAAAATTTAGCTCGATTAATTTTCTCTTCTCATTCTCACAGTGGCTAAAGGAGACTTAGAATACACAGGCTTTAATTTTGCAGGTGTGTATGTCTAAGTTACATGGCAGAGAAACCTTATTGTACGTAAGGCAACTATTAACTTCCATAATCCCACCACACACGTTAATATTTGCAGGACAGACTTGTGGGATAGTTAGAATCTTTTACCTGACCTTAGACATGGCAGATTGTACATTTTCTTTCTATGTGCAGATTTTTCCCAAAATGTATCTAGATCTAAAGATATGATTACTCCTGTTGTTTTTTTTTTCTTTTGTGGTTTTACAGCTCTCAAATCTCAATGAAGATTTAATTACATAATGCATTAAAAGAGAATTGGGTTAGCTTTCTTTATGGTTTCTTAAATATTCTTTTTATTAAAGCAGATGCAGATCATCAAGAAGAGCAATAACGGTCCACAGGCAAAATTATAATCTCTCTGTCTTTTGTATAATTTGGCTTTAAAGAGCCACTAGACTCAGCGACATCACACTAATTAGGCAATACAAGAATGGGAAAATCATGTTTTTGTGATGCTGGGTATCCCCAACTTGCTGCTTACCACTAAGTGTCCAAAGCTAATTTACATTTTAGTTTAAAACTATATCTATTTTTCAGATGAAATAAAATAATTTTCTTGTGGAGTTTCTTTTATGTCAATGTAAGCAGACATGTGCTAGGACCCATGTTTTGAAATCCCAGCTTTCCAGAGCCCACTTCAAAGCTACAGGAGAGATTCCCACCACCTCCTGGGAGCACTCAGCTGGATGAGAGCTAGAGACAAAGCTGACAAGAAGAGACTGTCCAAACTGAGTGACACTTGAGAAGGATGGAAGTGAAGAGAAGGATCTATAGGGCTAAAAAAAAATTATAAATTGGGAACACCGTGAGTTTCCATGGGCTATATACCAGAGTTGTAGGCTTTTAAAATTTCCAAAAATATCAAGCCATTACAAATTCTCAATTTTAGTATACTAAGATGAAAAAAAAAATTACCTTGCATATATCTTTGATTTTAAAATGTTCTTCTCCACAATCTCAATCCCTATCCTCCATATCTAACATTGGTGTAAGGTGTCTTGAAAGCTTTCTTTAAGTCACTGTAACTGGAGCTAGATTATTATGTCAGATGGTTGAGAGCACTGCATGTTTCACAATAGTTTTGCATTTGTTTAAACAGTATTGGGCACAACAAGCACAGAAAAAAGAGCTTTCTGGTTTGCATGCCAGTTTTTTAGTATCTTAAATGCCACTAGATAGATAACTTAAAAATCAGATTATTATAATGCAATTTTCTGAAGTAGCTCTTAAAAAAAAAAAAAAAAACTAAACCAAAACACACTCCCCCCTTGCTGCCCCCTCAAGAATACCCAGATGCACACAGAAAAAGCTGTCAAGCTCTGTCTTGTCCAAAGCAGATCTGCCAATGTTCTGACAATGTTTGCACTTGCTTGTCAAAATGGTCACTTCAGCTGAGCATCATTTACACTTTGGCTTACAAATTAGTTATGTAAATTACCTTTAAATTTAACATGAAAAAAATCCACCTACCTTTAAAGTTATATATAAAAATATACACACTTTCTCTATATATATATTATAAAATGTGGCATCATAGGACCAACATTTCCTGGCTGAAGTGAAATGTTGCAGATGGACTACACAGAAGAGACTGGAGGCTGGACCATATGGCTCACGGACCGTGCACCTGGGTTTCACTCCCTTCTCTGCCACCAGTTCACTGCCGGAGCTTGAAAAAAGTCACCTCTTTTGTGCCTCACTTTCTCAGACTGTAAAGTGGACTGGCTAAATTAGTCCTTGCTTCATCTAGCAAATATAGAGATTTTCTTCTGTTTGAAAGCCATTTCACAAGCTGTTTTAGCAAATGGTCTGCTCTCGGAAATTGCTTAGAAAGCCATTTTCAGCAAGAAGGAGAATCTGTAAGATTTTTACCAACTGGTCTATTGAGCCATGTAGCCCATTTTTGGGAGCAGTGTTGGTTACGTAACATGCTCCGTGATGCTGCTAATGTACGGGGGCTGGATGAATGCCTTTGCTGTTTATGTGAATGTCTTTAATTGTTCAGCAGATTTTAAAGATAACTAACCATATTGTTATTAAAAAAAAAAAAGAGTGCTGAGAGAGCTTTGTCATGGATTTCTTTCCCTCATTTAGAGGAAGAGTTCAGCTGAATACATACACAAAGACAAGTAGGACCTGTTACGATAGGAAGAGAAGAAAATCTTCCACAGGGGAGAAGAACATGCACCTGGGATTACTCCGGCTGAAAATGAGACATGCATCACAACAGCGAGGGCTTGTGCAGGAGGGAGTTTTAAAGCTTTCTGAGCTCACTTACTGCATCTGTATGTGTGGGGAAAATAAATCTTATTATTAGAGTGTTGCAAGGACAGAGATTACTGGAGATAGGCTCTAACCTAATAATATCCTAGGTCCTTCAGAAACTATTACTGAGGAGCACCTCTTCAAATTGGGATAGATAGAGATATCCTACACCTAGGTTGTGAAACCCCTATTAGTGGCTTTGTTCTCCTCACCTCTTCCTTTCCTCTCCAACATCTTGGATACCAAGACAAAAATAGCAATTATTGTTCTAACATGTCAAGGAAACACCCTCTTGAACATTTATTCTAAATTACTTTAACTTATCCTTTTTATCCTCTGATGATTTTTCTAAGCAAAGTTTGCTTGGTTAACATCTGTTAATAAAAGAGTTTTGACCGCTAATGAAAATGGTCAGTGGCTGACCCCACATGAAATGCATGCACAAAAAGCTTTGCTCTATTTAGTCATCACCATAACTGAGCAGAGGGTTATTACCTACCTCACGGGACATGCTGACATTCCACTAATTACTAATGGGGTAGGAGATCCCGGAATTAATGTGAATGGGTAATGCCCAAAGCATTAATATTGTGCTTCACAGCATCACTAACAATCACAAGCATCTTCAGAGCCTCAACCTATTCTTCGCTGGTTAAGAATTTCCTCAAGTATCATGACCCTGAAAGGACGGCAAGATGCCAGATGTGTGAACTTGTTTCCTCAGACAAATGGACACTGTTACTAGTTGGAGTCAGGAATACTCAAAGGAGCTGCAGCAACAGCTTTTTGCCCCTTCAGTGAAGGCTTTCTGGAAATCTTCCTGCAACAATTACACATGACGCAAATGGAAAGACACTATTATAGCAGCAAATAGTACTGGGTTTATGGCTCTGAATATCAAAATTCTCAATCCATTTCACCTGCCAATTACATATATGTGGTAGAAAAATATCATCAGCTTTTTAATTCTATAATGGGTTCACTGTATTTCTCAATTTCCACGCAAGAATCACAAAGAGCTAGACAAAGGTTTATGCATCCTATTTCACAAAACACCACTTACATATTATTCCTAACCCACAAATGAAGAAATGACAGACTGGGGGAATATAGTGATTTATCCAGAAGTGTTTCAAATGGCAAGTTCTCTACAGGTGTCAATACATGGACTTAGTAGCTGATCAGCCCATGAGGAACAGAAGTAATGAAGTTAAGTCGAGCCATGGCTCATGTCTCAGGATGCTGATATGTATACCAAAGAGCCAAAAAGATCAACTTCTTCCATTGCACATTCTTATGATATGTCCTATGCCCTAAAAATTCTACCTATGCATAAATCTACGCAGTAAACAGAATAGAAACCTGAGCCAAATAGAATATCCTAGAAACACCTAGCACATTGTCAGCCCACATACCATGCTGCTTGAAGGAAGGCAAAATTCCAGAGGGTCAAATAACTGGTGCGTGGGTTGCAGCTAGTCCCTTGAGTCACAACTTAATTACATGATAAGAGATCAATGCTGCATATGTGCAAGGCAAATTCAGCCTGATAGTGTCCTGTTTTCTGATACACAGCCCTACAGAAAAAGAAATAAATCCCTGAAGAATTTGCAGAGATGTGGAAACAGAGTGAGACAGCTCAAGTGATCCACACTTACACTTATTATTAGAACTGAGAGAAAGCTGTAAATAAGTCTGTGAATATTCTGTTTCACTGCATTCAAGTTCCTTTCCAACCTGATTATTCAAGTGAGTTCCTACACATCAATCTCAGTGCAAATACCAGACCAAAAACCTGCATGTCACTCAAAACTTTGGTATGTTGCTTAATCAGGACGTGGGAAGGGAACAGGTTTTGAGATTGTTGCACTGAGGTGAATTTTACATAGAAATAATGCATTTTGAAAGTGTTTTAAAGTGCGAAAAAAGTTGAATTTAAAATTAATGTACATTTTTAGTATTTGCCCCAACCCTCCCCCAACCTATTTTTCCAATCAGAAAAAAGAAGCACATCCTGTGACTTAGATACCCATTACAAAGACCTTAAATTTTAAACATTGGAAACCCACAATGAGCTGCTGGCAACTGATCTACTGACAAAGAATGAATCAGGAAATCAGTTTAAATAACGAATACATTGAGAACATCATAATAAAGTCAATTATGATTCATACACAGAAAACAGACACTATTTATTCACCATCATCCGGTGAATAAATCATTGAATTCCTCCTTATCTGAATATATTTCTCTAACAAAGCTGGATCTTATAAGAGCTTTCTCATTTAGCATTTTCTGACAGTAAGGAAGAGGGACAACCTATGTGAAACATGCAAAGAGTCCGTCTTTTTAAGGCCCAGATTTAGCAGTGCCTGTTGGCCAGCCTACTGATGAAAATCAACCCACAATATAATCTAGGTTATGGATGCATCCCACCAACCAGCCCAGCAATCTATGCGGGACACCCCTACAACCAATAGAGGAGTCGGACCTTTGTCAAATATGTTTGCACCTGAGGTGAAATCCTGGCCGCACAAAGTTTTGCATTTGGCTTCAACAGACCCAGATTCTCGTTTGTCTTGTTGGCAATCAAGGGACAGGAGGTAAAAGCATGTTTTCCCTGTAGGTACTCCTTTGTATTCCTCAACCACTTTCATCCACTCCCGTGTTCTTCAAAATCTTTAGCCAGACAGCTAGTTTGCATATGTTTTTGAGATACTAATTAAACACGTACAAACAAAGAAAAACCTTGAAGCAAAAGAGAAAACACAAAGAAATTAAGGAACAAGTCTTTAGAAGTCTCGGATAAGCCAGTCAATTGGGTTTTCCCCACAGATTCCCCTACTGCCTTGACTTCCCCAATCCACACACTCCACTAATTCCAACAGTGAATCTATACATTCACAATCAAGTGAAATAACTTATAGACATTAACCGCAAAACTACATGAGCATAACTGCACACAAGCACATGCTTGTTTTAAAGAGGGAATCTGATCCACCTTGAGAAATGCATACGACACACTCAGTTAATCTTCTGGTTTCTTGAATTATTCTGTCCACAATGCAGTAGTTCCAAAAAAAAATACTAAAAAAAAAAAAAAGAAAAAAAAAAGGAAAAAAACAACAAAAAAACCCCACCCCAATATTTAAAGTATTGCACCAGTAAAATACATCTGGAAATCCTATATGACTTCTAGCACAGAGATACCAGCAAGGGAAACAGTAAAAGTATGGAAAAACAAGATGCTTTCAGTCAAAATTTGAAATCACAGCAGTGAAACTGGAATTTTAGAAGATCAGTTCAGGTGTATTCCTTCTCTAGCCCCACATTTCAGTGTGATAGGCGTGTTGTGCTTGCTCTAATACCCTTTCTCCACCAAGAAGGCTGTCCAGCCAGAAAATCTCAAACTGCCCCCTCCAAATAATAATACAACTAAAGAACAATTTTTTACACTTTGCCACAAAAGTACAAGGTTTCCTCAGATCTAGCCAGGGACCAGTTTATTTGGGGTTCAAATAATACCTGACAAGTAATAACAGCTTATCTCATTAATTTTGCTCTTGGGAAAACGGCAAGAGGTGATCAACTTCTGCTCCCATTTTGTATGTTTGTTTCCTATCAAAGATTTTTTTCTTTCACAATGAAATGCAGATAAGAAGTTCACCTCAACAAGATAAAGAGTGAGATGGGTGCAATTAACTCTATGGGGTAATTTGTTTTCTACAAGACCCATGACTTCAATAACATAACATCTAAAATGCTTGAGGTATCAAAAAACTGGAAACAAAACCAATAAGAATAAGATGAAATGTCAGCAGATGGATTAACATCATCAGGAATGTGCCAGATTCTTAAGGCTATATTAAGCAACAATTTTTTTCCAAAGCAAATTCTATGATAATTTTAATAACTTTACCGTGGAACTTGATTTCCTTTTTAACATTAATTTCCTATTTTCCTGCTGTTCCTCATTACTACTCCTGCAGGGAAGGGGACTGTTCCCAAACTGCTGTCAGTTTTCCAGTCTCAGCTGGGCTACGGATTCCTCACCTCAAAGGCTTAGGTGCAATGTTCTCCACTGTTGTTACAAGTGCTCATAATGTCACCTAATCATCATTCCAACATGACGTCCTATTGAATTTTTTTTTTTTTCATTTGCACATTTTTTCCCCCAAAAAGCATGGTTCCCTTCTAACTGATTTGCTGTGCTTGTCAGCCATCACCTATGTGCTAGCTGTCCAAGGGTCTGAATACAACACACCCTCAGGGGATGACTATATATAAAATATGTGAGACTCAATAGACAACTGATTTAATATGACCTTATCAGCTTATGGCACGGTGTCTCCTACCATTTTTCTCTGACAAAATTGAGGTGCTTTTGGCAGAAGGCAATAGATACACACCATATCATATTTAGCTCCATTCCCAGAAATTTAACAAGACTGACGCATCAGCCTTTCCTGTCATTTTTCCTCTTAAAACTGGATTTTCAAGAACACTGAAAAAAATGGCACATCACTGCCTAAATGCCGAGCTTTACTGTCAAGAAAACAAAGGCTCTATGGGGCAGTTTGTTTGTTTACTTAAGAACTCTCTTATTTGTTTGGGGAGGGGTATTTTCCAGTGACCCTTGATAAGACCAACACAAGCCAGTAGAAAGAACAGAAATTCCTGCAAATGACAAGACTCGGCCAATTGAACTGATGATGGAAACTGCAGTCATGTAGAGTATAAATGCACAAGGGAAACAACCTGCAAAGCTTTCTATATAGGATAAGCAGCCAGTTGCTCTCACTTTGCAAATGCAGTATTTCTAGACAGAGCAGCAGAGTAGATACATAACCTGTTACCTTTCATGTCTCTGCTTTATCTCTTCCAAGGCAAAAGAAAGTTGAAAAATGTAACCCCAACACAGCTGTCCTGCTTGGTTCTGGCACCAGCCCAGCCATCGGTGGCCTACAGTCTTCTCACCCCCTGCGCTTTCGCAGTGTGGATGTAGTCATAACAACTCCATTCGCAATAGGCATAAAACAGATTGGTAAGTGAATCTAAACGTGTGCCATTGCTCCGCGTGGCCTTCTTCACCACTGTGGTCTGGATTTTCAATTAATTCCTATTAAAACAATCAGCTCCCTTTAGAAACTGCTTTTGCTTCTGTGTAAGTTTGTTCTAATTAGCACCGAATAACGAAAGTATAACAGCAGCACCTATTCTACCAACATTTTTAACAAGCTGTCAGAGAAGGAACAGTGTGAAAAACAGCTGAGTTTAATATGCTACTTTGCCTTTTTTTTTTTTTTTTGCATTGAGTTGCTTTTAATATTTCTGGGTGACCAAAGCAATCAATTTTAAAGTCAACCTAATACGCACAAATTCTTATAGTTCCTTGACACAAACAGTTCAATCTCAATAAAAAATAAGCCCATGAAGAAATCTCCTCAAATGACTCAGGATGTGTCAGCTGGCACATTTATTGCTCAGGGTCCCTGCCAAAGCCCTTCAATATATAATTATCTCGGCTGTGCAACAACCCTTATTTCTATGCATTTAAATTCTTCAGATTTCTCCAGAAGGATTTTAATGGAAATCTTTTCCAACATCTAAATAATGGTATGTTATTGGATGTCTGAAGTGTTTTTCCTTTATCAGAGATCTGATCTACAGATGATAAAAATAGCAACTTATTCTCAGCACTGATGAAAAGTACCTGTCTGAGAACTTTGGGGATGTGTGATCTCATCCTGCCATGTTCCTGCAAGACCTGAAAGCTCCTATAGACTCCAACAGGAGCAGAGAGCACTCCAAGGGGTGAAAGAGGCATTTGCGATGAATCTTTCATGTTACCTGTTTAACTAAAGAAGAGATGTAGCATGAAGATGGGAAAAAATCATTGTTTGCTTCTTGATATAGATGACATTGATCCTGATTCAAGAAGTCCCTGATCCTCAAATCATTGCAGACTGGGGAAGTATCATTAAGCATTTGCCCCATTTATATAATCCTTCCTGCACATCCATTTGCCCATACTGAATGAGAATGGCAAGTCACTCTTCAGCTTGAAACGGTGCCTCACCCTACTTCCACACAACGGTGCTCTCTTTTTCCATGAAAAGCACCAGAATGTGTCCAACCTTGTTTGAACATCTTCAGCAACTAGGTAAGCACACTGCAGATGTTTCCTCAGACTGGGCCAAATCTTCAGACATTAAGAATGGGAGTAATTCCCTTGAAGTTATAGGAGGAGTTCTTCCAATTTCTGCCACCTGAGAATGCTGCCTACTGTTCAAACCCAATTCACCTACCTACTACAAACATTTACGCAGAAAACAGGTTTAGGGAAGGAGAGATTGACAACATCGTTCCTGATACTCTATTTGTGGGCTGGACAGCAATTTATCTTGTCTCTGATCAAACCTACCAGCTATGAACAAAGTTTCACAACTGCAGGAGGCTTTGTGTTGCAACTTGCAACAAAAAAATGTGGCATCATGCATTATGGCTTAAGTGTTCAATGCATACAGATCTGTTCTTGTAGGCTAACAGAACTTTATTATAGGATTTTTTTGTTGTTGTTGTTGTTGTTGAATTGAAGAGATGTAGCTCTAGTCTTTGAAGTTTAACACTAGTTGTAAATTCCTTGAAGTCAGCCCTATTTCCTTTTATATTAGCATGTTAACAAGCTTTGGAAGACTGACAGACCTTACAGGAAGACACAGCTGGGTGCTCCTCTAGTCTGGGCTTAATGAAAACCAGAACATGAAGGCTGAACTCTGTGGCTTGTCTGCTGTTTACAGACTCGGCAGGAAGAATCCACTGCCCCAGTGATGAAGGCATAATGTCCTCATCAAATACTGATACTTTCTGTACTACCAAGGAAAACAGTTGGGATTAATTAAGAAAGGAAATGCCACAATATTTTAAATTACTTCTGTAGTTTAAACCTTTGTACCAGATGAAGTCCAACAATAAATAAAAAAACACAACCCACCCTGTGAAATACTGTGAAAGATGGGATTTTGCAAACAGGGACTGATTAAAGGGTGAGGGCCTAACCATGAATGTGATCCAGATTTGGACCAAGAGAGAGAGACATTACCTTTCAATTCGCCAGTGTGGAGAACTCCATGTTACTGTGGGCTAAGTGAAAATGTGAAGGATCAGGAGGAACAAAACATTATGCCCCCAAAATTCTAAGTCAGTAACAGAGTATAAAGCAATCCCCCAAATAGATTGGGAATCAGCATTTATTAGGAAGACTCTGATTCCAAAGGATGCTTGAGGGATGCCTATCCCACAGACAACATCCACATAGAAGACCCCCCAAAGAGGAGATTCTGTACCCCATCTCCAGAGAACCGAGCCCACAATAAAGGAGGGCAAGCAAAGGCAGATTTGACTATCACTTTCATCCTCTGGTCTTGGGCCGTTCAAACGCCAGCAGTGCTCTTTCGCACCTCTCCGCACTGAAGAAACCCTTCGGCCCCTGCACTGGCTCAGCACGGCCATTAGCTCCACCTTGCCTCCACTTAGACCAGGGCTATCTCTACCACACCTGCCTCATGGCTCCGTGTCCCTATTTAATATGCATGGGAGTATAACACAGGCCTTCTGGAGGCAGTTTGAGAGTCACGTTTTGCAGTACTTGGGTTTGAACTGTCCTCCCCTTCCTGGGAATCCTTTATGCTACTCTGGCCCTTTTGCACTGCATGAGCTGAGAAGTAGGTCTTTCCTCCCATTAATGCTTGTCCAAGCCCTGATGGTTGGAAAACAAGTTTTAGAGAGATAAAAGATCAAGCTCCAATGCTGCATTCCAGAGCTCTCATATCTCTGGAGATCATCTAGGAATATTGTCTCAACCCTGAAGTTTAACAGCAGATTTTACTATGGCATCTATTTACATACACTTCTTTGATTTAGTGAAATATATGCTCCAACACACTTGTAGTACATGTCTAATTTCCACATGTATAGAAGACAAATATGCATATAAATCAAATAACTGCAGGCACAACTGGCCAATTCTAGTCAAAGACATACACAGTTTCTATGACAGCTGCATTTTTCCCACCTATCTCTAACACTTATGAAGGTCTACATTCAAGTGCTTAGAAAGAAAGAATATTCACAGGTTGAATAAAAACCACTTTTGTGTTACTATTTTACATTTTTTTTTAAATGCGGTTATCAAAAGCCAAGACAAAGCTAGTTTCCTGAAGTAGAGTTTTCAAGTCAATCAGGCAGAGCTTTTCTTTTTCTGTTATTACAGCAACTTCATTAAAAATCTTAAATGTTGACAGCAAAGATAACCTTTAATAACTGTCCAATCTCAACAACCATATGCTGCATTTTCACACATGCTTAGAGCTTTTTGCTGGATGCCAGATTTCCATGTGCACCTGGTTATGCAACCAAAATATCTAGCCAGAAACGTAAATAACGCAGTCTGAACCTCATTTAAGCCATATCGTTGAACATTAAAAGTGTAAGTTCAGAATCTGTTTTGATGAACACTTAAAATAAATCATTTCTTATGCAATGAAGACAGTTCTTGTGATCCACAGCAGAAAGGAAGGGGGAGCTTGGGGAGTCCATGCAAGAACTTACTATTGCAATTTTGTGGCTTATGGACAGTAAGGTTGTAGAGGAGCTTGATGGAAGCCAGAGTCTGATGTATTATTGTTCCAGGTTTTCTTAAAGCTTAGTGATATTTGGTGGCTGGTTGTTTGGGTTGGTTTTTTTTCCTCTTTTTGAAAACACTTTAGCTATAACTTTTCTGTCTAAGTGACAGCCATGCCAAGTAGCTGAGATTCATGTTGCTCGTCAGCCTTCTTCCAGTAATTGCAACTGCCTATGCCAGCCTGAGCATACACACTAGTGACAAATAAAACCACAGACAGCAACAGCAAAGGTATCCTTCTTGAAAATTTCCTCTCTTTTGCTTTTGATTCAGATTCTTTGCTCCTGGAAGGAAAATAGTACAAATATAGTACTGCTCCTCAGGGAAAGGCAGCCAGCCTGGTGGGTGTTCCTCCCAGGCCCTACTGAGGAAAGACTGGTGACTGACTGGCAACATACTGGGTCTAGAACTGTTGCGCACTTAATAAGACCAATGAGTTGCATTCACAAATAGGCAAAACCCCGACAAACTCAGTGTGGGACAGAGATGGCAAGATACTACAGATCAAAACCATAAGCACTTACTTGAAGCAACAAGATCAGAGTCCTTTACTGAGTGCATGAAAACTGGTGAATGCAGCAGAAGCGATAATGCTTTGACTGCCAAGGGGACTTAAACTGATGATTTCAAAATACAAATGTAAGACATTCAGAAAGTCTACCTCCTGTTTCATTACAGACCATAAAGCCTTTCTGTAGGTGACTTTGCCTCAACTTTGCTGGACTAAGTGTAGTTTCTGAATAGGCTTTTTATAAGACAGAATATGTCAGTTAAAAAAGAAAGAAAAGCACAATCCAATAATCTAGGATCAGGACAGAAGCCAAAAACTTCAGGATTATAAATGAAAAAAAAAGCTTTTTAATGTGCCTCATGCACTGTTTATTCTCATGGGTCAGTTGGTGATGATAACATCCACATTAAAGATCTTTCTCTGACTTTATTAATGTATCCTGTAGCCTTCACTTAGCTGGTGTAGCCAGTCTCCAGAAGTTCATACAACGCTTCATTAGTGCTTATTCATTTGGGACAGCAGTGTTCCATCTAACCTGAAATATTACTATGGATCTTTATTTCTTCCACAGCCTTGCTTCCCAATTACAATTGTAAGTCATCCTATTAAAAAATGTTGCCATTTCATCAAATAGGCTCAATTAGTGGCATTATCTTCCTGCTTCTGTTCTTATCCTAACATTTCATCTGAAATCTGTGCTTCTGACTCTGAGAATTCATAAAATAGGAATTGGTCTATAAATACTATAAAGAAAGTTTTGACTAATATGGATTGAATGTGTTCCTCTCACAATCTCCATATAACCTCCATAATGTCAAGCCCCTGAGTGATTTTGTTGATTATGTACAGCGTCCTGACATGCAAACTCACAATTTAGCCTGAAGACATTTGCAATTAATTAATTAATCCCAACAGAAATTATCAAAACTCATTCACTGGGCATTGCACAGCCAGCAGCAAGCAAGAAGAGACTTTTTAACCATGGAGGAGAGGAACTCTTCAAGCAGAAATAACGCCTGCTGCAGAAAACAAAATGTAAATCTTAGAACAAAGAAAGCTTCCTATTAAAGCATGGATGCACAGCGAGTTGCCCAAGGGTTGCATGATGTCCTCCAAGACCTACTTTGATGCCCATCACGCTTCCCTCAAGGCTTTGTGAGTTGCGTCTGACCTCTGACATGGATAACCGCAACATCTCAACTTACCACAGCAACATCAACTTGAGAAATAAGCAGAAGATGCCTCAAAATACTGGGGAGGTATCCCAGATGTTTTGCGTGTTTTTTCTCCTAAATGGGAAAGAATTACATGTTCCTCTTGCAAAACAAATTAATAGAAATGAATAGAAATATCTTTTCAGGAGTTGTTTGCTGAAAATCCTTAATTTGGAAGTACTTTAAAAAAATTGTACAAAGCTTTATTAAATGCACAGAAGATGTCTGCATTACATGCACTCTCCAACCCAGCTATAGTGTAGCTCCAGCCACTTTGATATGAACTGTGACTGATTACAGGTGATTGCATAAGTCTGACATTTCTGCTGGATGTTACGTGCTTGAGTAATCCTTTGTTGTAAGTAATCCTTTATTGTAAAATAAATTGGCTGGGGGAATAAGATATCAATTAATACTGAGCTGGGGGAGGGGGAAGGAGGAAATCACATGGGAAATACAACTAAATACAGTTGCTTACAGCAGGTGGACAAGATTGGATATTAACTTTCAATCCTATGTTACACCACCTGCAGAAAGTGGAACTATGATGCATAGCTCTACCACAGCATTAGAGACAGCACCCCACTGCAGCCCTTAACATCCCTCTTACAAAAAAACACAGATTAAACTGATTCCTGTCATGCTTTCAGTCCCATTGTGGATGGTTTCAGAAATGCATATTTGGAAACTGCTGTATTGAGAGATCTGAGTAAGAGTGAAAACTAAAGAGTAGATTCAAGAACAACCTTACATGCACGTTGCTGTTGTGTAGTGCCTCAACTGCGCTGCACCAGTTCAATACAGTTCCTGAACAGGGCTAGTTGATAAATAACTTTTTATAAGGCAAAACATATAAGTTAAATAACATAATAATAATCTAGGATCTGGACAAAAAGACAAAATATCAACAGCAAGAGAACTTGAAACAGGGCATATCTCGGGGCAAAACTTCAATTTAGACAATCAAAATATTTTGTTTCAATGGAATAAGAATCTCTTGTTCCTATGTTGACTGTTTTACATTATTTTTTTTAAATCTAAATTTTCTAAGGAAGAATCTACTCTGAAATTAAAAACACTGTTTCACTGCTTTCATAAAAAAATAAATTTTCATCAAAATCCTCACCATTTTGTAAGGGAAAAAAAGAAAAAAAGCTGCTTGGGCCATCCCAATGTTTGGTTAAAATCATGTTTTTCTGCAGAAAATTCTTTTGACAAAAGTTTTGCTCCATCCAGTTTGGTTTTCTTTGTTGTCTGCCAACTCCACAGCAGGATTTTTGATTTTTTATTTGCTTTCTCTCTGATTATTCTTTTTCCCCCTTAAAGAAGCTCCTACTTTTTTGTCACTGATGAGACTGCATGCACAACTCTGAGCCACCCCAAAGACCATCAGCTTTGCTGAGCCAACCTGTCATTTCTGGATCATATTGTTCTTTCCTTCCCTAGGAAGCTCTAGGGTGATTTATGCATCTTCCTGGTCCAACTCAACTCTAAAACTCAGCTGCTGGAGTGGTATGAATGCAGCAGCCATAAAGCAGGGCTTTACAAGTAGATTTCCTATGTGTGAAATGTCTAGACATTTAGTAACTTCTCTCACCCATGTACAGTCCATGCACTCGAGTCAGACATGTGGAGAGTGACTGTGCCAGGTCTGATGGGTAATGGACGTCTGTGTATTTGCAATATAGCTCAGGCACACAGAGAACAGGAACCTTAATGCTAATAATCTGACCCAATCTAAGACATATCCCTCCTTTCCCTTTGAAAGCATTTACACTACTACCTGTTAATCTACATCTTTTACTATTGAAGGCCCATCACAATTATAGAAGTTCCATCTGAGACTTTTTAATCAATGACTAGATAACATTAAATGTATCTCTACAGAGACATTTTAGTACTTTGTTCTCATCTGTAACAGGTTTTCAGAAGAAAACACAGAATTTCAACTGTAAGGTCTTTACAGCAGAGACAGTATTTCATTGATAACTTCCTCCATGGCGTACCCATCTCCTTTCACATGTATAGGAGCTATCCTGATATGATCAATATTCAAGACTATTTCCACACAGGCTCTTTAAACACACCAAATTCTACCACAGATTAAACACATAATTAACTATTTTTGTTTTACTCACAATAATGTTTTTCAGAGGCTTCTCATATAACTTTCACATTAACTTTCTTCTTCAGGTCTTGGCCACTTTATTGAATTGATTAAAATAATAACTTCCTGGTTATGTTACTCGTATACTATACAGCTTTAAAATTTAAGTTAATTCCTAGTGGTTAAGACTTCCTCTGCATCTCACATGGCATTTTCCCAGTTGCCTAAATTACTTTTCAAGCAGTATGTATGTAATAAGGAATAAAGGAGTAGATGATTGGACAACGGAGCACAGCACAAGGAATAATTTGCCGAGTTTTGTTTATACTGGATGTTGAGAATCCATTGTAAAAATTAAAGGGAGGAGGTTTAACCCCTGAGCCTGCTGGGCATTTGCACATCCACACTTCCTGCTCTGTTCCCCAACCAAACACAAACCAGTTATTCATTTGCATTTTTATTTCTTCTAAATATGTTTATGTTTAGGACAGAAGAATCTAAATATATTGAAGATAAAAAAACCTCATGAATGGCATCAGTCTGTCCACAGCAGCTCCTTAGAAATACACATGGATAATATAATAATGCAGTCTACAAAATCCAGACCTTGGTTTGCAGGTGATCATCACAGACAGGCATTAATTAGCATTAAGCAGACTTTCACACTGAGCAGATGAGAAAGACACTCTGCAGTTCCCGGTGCTTGTATGAGGGTGACCTGTAAAAGACACCTCCTTTTAAAAGAAAGCCTAAGAAGGGTTTACCCTTCCAGCTCAGTTCTGCAAAGGGGAAGACTTTAATCTTCTCCATTTTTGATGGGTACCTCAGAAATACCTGATGGGTGAAATACTTTGCCATGTTTTCTAAAACAGTGGCTAGCCAGTGGCAGTGCATAAGGGTTAACTGCATATGAAAACCCATGCAGTTCAGGGGACTGAAAATCCCCATCATTTCTCAAAGCTCCTTTTTTCCTCTATTATCATTTCACTGATCTTTGCAAGATTCCAGATGGTTCAAAACTAAGTGAGATTTGACTGTGTATACTATAAAACAAACAAAACACAGCCAAAAAAACTACCTTAGAAAAAAGTCTGGTTGCATTTCACCAGTGCTGGCACTGTGGAGCTTCTCTGCCCAGACCCAATGCACAGCTGAGCCGTACCCATACCCACTCCCAACAATTACCGTCAACACATCCCCTGCAGCATCTGACAAAACATCTTCACTACAGCCTTGTTATGACCAGAGACGTTATCACCCACATATTTCCCTGCTATAGACAGATATCTGTTATTCCACAGCAAGTACTTAGAGCCAAATTCTCACTGGGCAAAGCCCCACACAAGTATCTATGTCTCTAACTACATAAAGCAAAAAGGAACAACGACCCTTGCGAACCTGCACATGCACCGAAGAAGCAACGCCAAGCCAATGAGTGCACATGTTGAAAACTGAGCAGCTTTTTTTGCACTTAGTGCCACAGAGAAAACATTGTTCCTCCTGTAGCCCCAAGAAAGGAAGTACTAAAAGATCATTCTTAAGTATCATAACAATTTTCACACAGCAGCTTCTGTGAAAAGGGGTTCCAGTTATTTAATCATGTGAATGCAAGCAATCCCGCAATGAATCAATTATGTGATTTCCAAAAATTGAAACAAGAGGCACAATTCAGGACCAAGAAAGACTGTAATTTACCTCCCCAATCCAGTAGCTGGAGGCTTCAAAGAGAAAGTACAGTTGAGAAGAAAGAAAAACACAGTGGAACAAATTATCCACCTAAATGATGTAAAGGGACTGGAATCTGGCCACAACTCCTAGATTTAGATTTCTTATAATATACAGGAAAGTGTAAAATCTGGTGTGACACATTTGGTAAACTAAAGGCACAGGACTCCCTTCCCACCCTCAAAATATAGATGTCTTTACAGAGATTGTATGAGTCAGAGTGGGCAAAGGAAGAGAGTCAGAGGTCTGCTATTCCAATTCTATATGTCTCTAATTTATTTAAGACCATAACCAATTTAGGAAAGCCACAGATAGCTACACTGGGCCATCAGGCCACCCCTGAATTTTAAGATATTCCCCTTATCTGTTGTAATCTGTTTTAAACCCAGTCCTCTGTGTTTGAATAAAATGTTTCTTTAAGAATGACATTCTCTTGACCAAGATGAGAAACTATTATTCCACTTAGGGTTCTCCCCCACAAGGCTAAATGCCCTGTTACTTGATGCTTTACCTCTAAGGTGAACTTAACTGACTTCACTTCCAGTCTTTGCTTCTTCCTATGTCTTTCTTCACTAGATTAGAAACATATTATTTCATACCTTGCCCTGGAGGCACTTCTACATGGTAACCAGGTCACATCTCCTTTTGAAAAATTTAACAGTCTGAGCCCTTTAGTTTACACAGTAAGGAACATTCTTCACAAGTACAGTAATACTTGTGAGCTTTCTGCTCTTCTCCAAAAAACCAAACCCAACAAAACCTCATTTGTCTTTGCTCTCTTTTCTCCATACTCTGACACAATGAAGACCCCTTCCTTACAGGCAAAGAAGTTCACGTAAAAAGCAGCCACAATTTTAACATGGGTTCAGCTGGTGGGAGGGAAGCATTTCAGCTGCTATTTTGCACATCACTAGTGCTACTATCCAGTACAACTGAAGTGATTGTCACATAGTGCTAATTCTTCAATTTAAATTTTTAATCATACTTTTGTAAAAAGGAGCCAAAATAATGATGAGAGTTGACGAGCAGCGTTTAGCGCAGGTCAAAAGAGCAAGGAGTGTATGCAGTGCTTTGTGCAAATCCTCTGCAAGTCACTATCATCCCACTTTCCTATCAGCACCCTTCTCATGCAAGTTTCCATATTTCCAGTACAAAGTCATGATTTCTATCTCATGTTTCTCTCCTTTCACCTTTCCCAACAATTCTTTTGCCCTTTCTTGAAGGCTATTTGCCTACTGTCAGTCACATTCAATTAAAAAAGTGTTCAAATATGAAGAAAGGAAAGATGCGTTAAGCGATTGTGATAATAATTGGGCAAAGGAAGTTTCAAAGAATAGCTTGTCTGTAAAGTTGTTTTTTTCTAAATTTACAAGGCAATGGTCAGAGCCAAGGAGAACTGTTCCTCTTTATGGGATGCATGCAAGCACTAAATGGCTCTTTCCTGTGCCTTTATTTTACTAAACTTGTCACACCAGATTTTACACTTCCTTATAAATTATGAGCAAAAAGAACCCTTTGTTTGTCATTTTTCCACTTTGATAGATATGGATCATAATCAAACAGTGCAGCCAAGTTCCCCGTCTCCTGCTCACAGCAGTCTCAGCTCCTGGAGACATAGAAATGCCCCTAACGGGTAGCTCAGGGCACCTGGATTTCCCAAGCCTGCTGGGTATCACACCCTGCCTGGCTCTGCGCTGCTCATCTCCTTTCCCATTGCCATTGCTAAATCATTCAGCGGTGCCCGGGGGGAAGTGAACAGTGTAGCGATAAATGCGGGTCACTCATAGATCTTGGCTGTAACTCTGCGAACACACCTGGTATTGGCTACCTTCTCCTCTCTGTGCTGTACTGCAGAGAGAGGGTGCTACGCAAGGATACCTGGTTTTCCTTTTCCACAAACCACCTGTTACCTGTCAGCAGTGCCTGTAACATAGAGAGCCTTTATTTGTATTACTTCAACCCTCTGGCATGTGCCTTCCTCTTCACAAGCACTTTATATCGTCACCGGTAATTGTGTGTTTGCGATGGCAGCATGAGGAACATTGGTCACCAGCAGCATACTCCTTTTCCTACCTCAAGGCATGGAAAGCTGGTGGGTGGTTTAAACAGCCAGGGAAGGAAATAATGCTGTGAGCGTTGCTTGGTCTAAGTTCCTGTCCTGAAGGCTTGTTCTATTATTCACAGAGCAGCAGCAAATAAATCAGAAAAACTAAGCAATAACCTCCCACCTCAATCAGACAACTAGAAAGACCCATTTTTCCCCGTCATATAATTAGCGCGCCCAATTTTATGACTGAAGGGTGACAGGTATGGGCTGAATATCCTAAACAGCAACAGAATCGAAATAACTGAGCATCACAGCGAATTGGGTGCAATGAGAGAGAAGGACTGCAAAAGCAGGGACAGAAAAACAAGACAGCTTTAACAGTGAAGTCCTTGATGCAGCCTCAAGATCTGCACAAGGCTTTTAGCTATAAAGACGCAAAGCGCAGAAGTTACCCGAGTACGGCTGCCCTAGAAGCCTCTCTCAGGATGCTGCGTGCTCATGCAAACAGCCCTCATATATATGCATTACACACCTGCATACGTTACTGCCTAGGTGCGGAACGGCCCAGAGCAGGAGGTGACCTGCCTAGGCATGGCTGCGGCAGAGCAGGCCGTGGCAGAGCAGGCCGTGGCAGAGCAGGACGCAGCCGGGCACTCCCAGCCCCTCTGCCAGCTGCTTGTCCCAGCACGGCCCATCCTGTGCCCAGCTCGGGGTGGGGGGGCATCCCAGCAGGGAGAGTTTGCACAGGCCCCAGCACGTCCCGCTGCTCTGCCCACATGGATGCCTGGCTCCGAGTCACCGCCATGTTGCTGCCGGGGCCGTGGAGGTCCCCTGGGTGCAGGGCAGCCACAGAGCTCCCCGGTCCTGGAGCTGGGTCTGCCCTGGAGGTGTCTTTGGAAAGAGTGGCCCTAAACTGGATGGGAAGACCAAAGCACCTGCACTTCACTGGGTTTCGAGGGGCTCCGGCAGTCTTTGTGCCCAGGATGAGACCAGCGACAATGCAGAGAAGGGGGCTGCACGCACAGGGCGGGAGGGTCGGGCAAGGGGTGATACCAGGACCAAGAGGTCTTGTCCCCTCCTGCGTCACACCGCGGCTGAGCGTGGTCACCTCGTGACAGGAACGGCTGCAAAACTCAAGGCGAGGGACTGCTGCCTCATCCCTGCTTCAAGGGGTCGTTTGGCAACGCTGCACTGTCATGCTGGAGAACTCCACCTTTACAAGAAGCATTTTTCTGCAATACTGAAGAAATCTTCTTGCTGATCTCTTTCAACTCAAATCTCTGCTCCCTGCAAGCAAAGCACTTCGGAAACCGCATTAGATTGTGCAGGGACTATGGTAGAAATCTCTTTTTTTTTTGCTCTGATAGTTTTCATTTGTTGCAATGTGGTAAAGTTTTGGTGATATTTTGGACAGGCACACACTTTGCAAGTCCTCACAAATGTGAAGTATAAAAGCAGTTTACTGGAAACTACTGAATAATCACTGAATTGAAGAATATTTAAATCAATGTGGTTTTACTGTGATTTCTCCCCTCAGGGAACTACACAAAGATTCCTCAAATAACTTTCATTTGTCATTGAAAATATGTTGTTCAAACAATTTTCTGAAGTATTTCTCTTTTTTTTTTGTTTCAGAATAGTGGCAACTTTAACACGCTAATAAATCTTAATGCAAGACAGTGTTTCCAGCATAATTGTAATAGCTGTAGGCTAGATTACAGGTGTCCTTTTAGACACTTTAACTTGTTGTATTTACATCTTGCTGCATCAATTGTATGGCTATTGTAAACTTTATATTATGCAAGGTGTGTAATTACACAGCATTTCAAACTCCCATCACAAGTGCACACCTGGCCTGCTTCTAACAAGCACATTCCTTCTCAAAATGACTGCGTAATTAGAAAATTCCACTTCTTGGACACAGCACTGTGCTTAGCACACATATATTTTACTGTGAAATGCGTTACCATTTCTCTTACAGGGTCACTAGACATGCTGTGAGCTGTTCATTGTTTTTAATCCTAACATGACCTTTATACTAAATACAAAAAACAACCTTGAGATTGAAAAGCATGGCATGATGTCATGAGCACAGAGAATGATTTCAATGAATCCAGCGCTGTTTGATCAGGGACCAGTCCTCCCAAGGTGCCGAGTCCTCATTTCCTGCAGGTCCCAAACTGTAGTCTGTAGTGCCTGAAAACTAGTTGTCCCAATTAAAACTGGAAAATGAGGCATTTAAAATCTGCAGCCACTTAGAGAACACTCACTTTCAGAGTTTCCTACTTAAGACGCTTTATCACACTTGTGCATCTTATACAGAAAAAGCTCCAAAACTTTGTTTTCATGCATTCACACCCACACAAAAACCACTGACTGCCAGAAGTGCAGACTAATAGAAACACAATAGTAATTTTATCACTAATTTACACAACCAGAATTGATTATAGATCTGTGTGAGCAGGATCTCTGCAGTGCCCCCTCCCACCTTGAGCAAACAGAGATATACGATGGTAAGTATGTTAATAAACATTTGCTGCAGACAACAGGGAACACACTTCAGATTCATGCTAGAAGGGAGAGGACTAGGAAACACAGGGAAATTTGCGGGAAGGTTTCAGGATCAGGAATTGTTAGAAGTGGCAGCTCTTTTCACACATACTGTTGAGAATAGAAGGGAGATAATTGTAAATCATTATGGAAGAAAAAGAGAGCCCCAGATCCCAAGCCCACAGAAATCCTTTGAAAAAAAACACAAATGCATAGATGCTTTCCCACACTCCTTTAATCGGAATTTCAGATTCATCCTATGTGATTTGTAAAATAGCAGTTATTAGATTAAACCCCAATTTCTCAGCTAAACAACGCAACAGCGTGAATTCAGATGAAGGGGCCAGACTTATACCCAGATATTTTAATTCTTAAACAGTTAACATAACAGTCAAAGAGATACTTGGTTACTTACACAAAGGGAAGGCTGTAATTGTAACATCTTTGCTCTAAGGTGAATAATTAAGTAGATTCCACTGACAAAAGGATGAGAAGACTGTGCCTCAGGACATTTAGTCGGTAGAACTAAGCAACAGGTTACAGGGAAGCAAACAAGGCTATATTTAAACACAAACCTATTGAGTAGATTAATTTCAATGCAGAAAAAAATTTGATTCCTAAAAATGCTCATATACTTCTGAGTAATACTATGGCAATTTAACAGAAGGAGGAAGAATGAAAAGATTCAAGGTCCCAGATATTACTGTTGCAACATTTTATGTAAGGATATCCTTTTACTCATTTATCTATCCTCTTTTTCCCCTTGACTCTCAATTTCTTCACAACAAACAACAGCGGTAAAAGCCAGAAAAAAAACTTTATCCTATTCTTTGTTTCTTAAAGTCCTTCAATAAAGCTCATCCATATTCATGATACCTTTTGCAGATTTGGCCCCTTGCATTTGAAACACTAAGAACCACACAGCCTATTTGCTGTCGAAACTATTTTTCTTCACTCTAACAGAGAATTTAAGCATTCATAAATATAGTTGCAAAGTTCTGCTGCAAGAAAAATACAGAACTCCTGTATAGTTACTGGATGATCTAACCAGAAGCCAGAACTTAAAGGAACTGCCCAGGTCTGTAGCATTTAGCTAAGGTTGGACGTCATCTCTCAGTGGGGCTTTTAGCACATGCTCCATTCTGTTGGTGCAGATAGACTGGCAATGAGAGCACGAGTGCCCTTCCCCAAGGTAGTAAAAGAAGTCTTTACATATTCTTAGCATTTATCCCCAGACTAAGGTTGGAATCAACCCTTCTCCTCCCAACAAGAAGGGCAAGATTCCCTCCTGTCCATCCTTGCTCTTCTACCTGCAGCCTTAGGTCACCCTGTGACAACATCACAGGGAGTCCACGTGAGGCTAGAGTGACAAACAGTAACTAAGCAGTGATACAGCACCATAAAGCAAAAACTACTACCAAAAATAAGCCCCGGGTTGTTTAATGTCTCTGCAAATCCAGCCAACAGCAAGGCAGGTTTCCAGCTGCTGAAGCCTATGCAGAGCCACTGGAAACGGTGCACACTGAGCACTTGCTCTAGAAACCCAGGGTTTCTGCACTCAAAAATAATTTTAAGCTAATGTGATGTCTTTATTGTATTGTCTTTCTCTCATCTGGAAGAGGGGGCAGGAGGTAGCTTTTTGGATCGGAGTCAGTAAACAGTTCTAATGAGGGCTGGATGGCAGATCAGGTCAGCACACATGCACAAACACCCTAGAAAAAGGATTAGTAAATAAACTCAGAAGATCTAGACAGCATAGGATCCTGGGGACATAAAAGGCAATAACTCAAGAGAAGGACTGGATTGGCTGGCCCAACTAGTTTTCCATCCAGCAGGACTATCATCTTAAAAGAATGATTTTTAAGCTTTTCTTTTCCATCTCCTGTTAATTTGTTTGACATGACCTTATCAGGACTCTGCTAGTTATGTTCTGCTTTCCTTATGTAGTTGTTTTCAACAAAGTGAAACTGCATATAGTTGTCTTCTTCTGTTATGCATTCACTTCTGCAGTGCTGAAACATTAAAACAATTTGAAAGATATGACAACGAAGTTCCTCAGTACAGTGAGCATGTGGATTGATATGTTTTGATTTTTTTCTTTAGAGAACAAGACTTGTCAGTGCTCAACTAGAAAAGCTGCCAAATACATCATCATCTCTCATTCACTATGACCCAGGTGCTGTCAGCCCAAACTGACTGTTTTCAGTAAAAAGAAAAAAATCGTGTTGGGTGAGTTCAAAACGTATCCCAAGAGGTGCCAATTAGGAAGCATTTTAAGTGCAAATTCTAATGTTAATTTTCTGAGTTCATTTGCTCTGTGTCCATTACTAAATCTCCAGTTTAAAATGCACTTCATAGCCTAATTTCCTACTACACAATCTGTTTCTTTCCTGCTCAACATACTCTTATAGTTGCACGTAGGACTAACAAATGCATTTAAATATTTGATTCACTGCCATTAGCAAGAGAGGGAGAAGAAAAACTTAATGATGGATGATATGATACGCTGTGCACAGAATGCCTTCATGCTATTCACAGCACATTATTATCAACATACCTCTTCCCATCACGTGCATTTTTTAAGGAACTAAAACAAACAATGCCACTGAACTCAGAAAAGATTTGCTAGTAAGAGGGATTAAAGTCTATAGATCATATAGATGCTGTTGAGTGATCAGTTTTGTTCAAACCTTATTTGTTTATTTTGGTCATGATTTTTCTGCAGTAAACATCTTTACACTGAAATGTGGGGGTTTACTACCTTAAAAGGAGCAGCAAAATGTATAACATATCTAAAACCTGCTTCTTAGGTTTTCATCTCAAAACAAGTTGCCTAGATCTCTAATCTAACCATTGCAATCATCAGCGTAGCATCTTAATGCATTTAATCCTGGGAGAAATCCAAATGGAAGGGTTGAAAAAAAATTTTAAATCCATCCCTATTTTAAAATCTACTATCACCAATGCGAGGCAAGGGTTAGTCGAGAGGATGTTAATAGCCCGTTATCTGCTAGAAATAAAAAAGTCTTTCCAAGTGTAGTATTTATCTCTGTCATGTTTTGAATGCTTTTGTGCAACTTCCACTCAGTGTTGTCAGCTGACAGAGGAAGAACACAACCAAGCGGTAGGCTGTACTCAAAGGGCGCAGCCCCGTCACTCCCTTGGGGAACCTGCTCCGTGGTGAGGAGAGCTGCTGCCTTTGCACCTTTCTGCATTTCCAGCTGCCCCTTCCAGGAGGGGAACAACCCCAGCCTAGAGCTGCCACCGACTCTGGTGGATGTTCTGTGCATGGAACAGTAGAACTCAATTTAGAAGTGATCCTGAAAGTGGTGTTGATATTGGGAGTAAGCATATACCTTAGCTGCAGGAACATCATCTGATCTAAAGATGCTACCCCTTCTACATGGGTTTTGAAGCCCGAGTTTCAAAAGCTTTAATTCAATTGTCTTGGGCTTCAATACATTTTCTGTTGAATGGCTTCTTTTGGCCAAAATGCCAGGAAAAAAAAGCTAGGTTTTGATACCTGAGTTTTTCTGATTTCTGATGGAGATCTAAATCCAGTCGGGCACCTCCAAAGGACATTTATATTTGATGGCAGGCAATGGGATTATTCACGTGCATAAATGGCTGCAGCTTTGAAATTTGCTGATACTAAAAATATTATGGCTGATTGCTTGCACAGGGATCCAGAGGGTCCCTGCCCTCTGCTTCTCAGTAACAGAGGAACTGAGGCGGGCAACACCTCCCTTAAAAATTCAGCTCAGAAAACTCATAATCCAATTAAAGGAACCTCCCCTTCTCCACTGCCATTTTATTGCACAATTATTCACCATGTCCATAATTTTTAAAGTTTATCAATTTCTTTTACTTGCTTTGAGAGGCAACACGGGGTTACAGGGATGGTGTAGCTCTTTGTCTCCAATTGCTCCTCTTGATTTTTTTATATTTTTTCTTTTTAGATTGAAGGATGTCTAACCTGGTGACTGGACTTATTGAGGAAATGCCATGCTGAGTCCCTAGGAAATTAAGCTGGCAGCGCCCGCTCGCTGCCAGGGTGCAATGTCGCCCACAGCAGCTGCGTCACCCCCGAGCCAGAACAGCCCCGGGAAACAGATGAGCTACGACCAGGGCCCAGGCAGAGAAGGAAACTAGCCAAAAGAATGAGAAACCTCTACATAACAAAACTGAAGTATACAGTTACTGCCATGGCATAGGTTGGACCAAACTTGAATGGCTTAATGCCCTGTGTCTTTGGGTATCTCTGCTTGCACGTATTGCTTCACATTAGGAGCCAATACTTAAGATACTTTCCTGCAAAAGCCCACGTGTATTTAAGGTCAGTGGATAATGCTGGGTGAGTGGTATGAAATTTCTGCCATGCTAAGGTACAAACATGATGAATGGAAGTAGTTTATTTCTCTTATGTCTTAAAATGTAAAAATACGTAATACTGAGAAACACTTTGTGAATCTAATTTCCTGTTTATTAGCAAATAATTTCTTTTTTCACCTTTTGGAAAAGGATATAGTAAGTTCAAATTTGATTGAGATTTTGAATTTATAAAAGCTAAAAAGCCCTGGAAGTTTCTTCCATAGAAATACATATTTTTTTAATTCACTTTCCACTTTTTTTTTTAGTAAAGCAACATCCCACAAAGAGAAAGCAAGCAAAGATAATCAAGCAATCAAAGAAACAGCAAAGCATTATAAAGTTAATTGTTTTGGTCTAAACCTACATCTTGATTCTGATGGAAGACTGAAGTCTTATTGCATGCAAGGTCCTAAGCAGCAGTTCAATTTTAATAGTCTAAACATCTCTAATTTCCAATTTCCTTGAATAAACTATTTATTGGTACATACTATGTTCCTGTAGCAATCAGCATCCACTTTGCATAACCATAAGCATATTTACATTTTTCTTTCAGAGGTATAAGGGACTGTACAATATGCAACGCAAGAGAGAATCCAAGATACGTTATTATCAGGAAACAGGATTTTTTTAGTCCTTTGAAATCCAACTGAGTTTAAAATGCCTTTTCTTTTTTTTTTTTTTTTAAATCACTTTCCCTTCTAAAGGTTAAAACCAAGGTTCAGAAGGGTCAAATCTTTTTCTTTTTTTAAAGGCGGTAACTACTGACAGGAGCTCTAGCATTCAGGAGTCCTATTCAAAGGCTCTCCAGACATGGTACCCATTCTGCCTTGTCACTGATGGAGGCCCAGAGCACGCCACAAAATTCCAGGACTGAAACTTCATTGCTAAAAGAGAGCTTTCTTCAGCACTACTCAGTGAAGCCCGTTTAGAACGAAAATGTGTGTTGAAAAATTAATTCAGACCAACCCCCTGCTGAGGAGTAGTGAGTAACGTGTTGGTACGTAGACCATGTAACATTCCCAAGCACCGGGCAATGGAAAAGTGTCCTGAATTCAAAGCGCTCTATCTCGGCGCTCTATCTCCACATGAGCTCTAGCCTGCAGAAACGGAATTCACTGTTCCGTGGACGGGTTCCAGAAGCTGTTTCCGTATGCGGTGCATGCCAAAACTGGGCCTAGTCGGCTGTTATTAAAATGTTGCTGTCAAGCTATTAAATGCTTGAAAAGCCAAGAATTAAAAGAAGCTTTATATGTGTACTCCCCACAGTGTTTCTAATCATGCCATTGGTGTCTGGAGATGCAGTTCCCTTCAAAATTTAGTTACAGTTTGTGTTTATAAATCTTTTATTTTAAAGACTGGCACCAAACAACCAATCTCACTCCTCAGTCTAATCTGCAGTTTGAACAGGAATGAGATTGTGCTCAAAGATTGTAAAGCATTCTCCAAAGGCACTGCTAAAAGCAGGTGCTTTATGGGACTAGTCCTCCCAGAAACAGGGTGTTTTAGAAGCTTCCATTCCTCCCGTTGGACCAGTTTGCACCGGGAGTGAGACCAGGAGCCTGCAAGAAACTCCTCCTTGCAAACTGCATTACCCCGAGTTCTACATCATTCCCTTAAATTCCCAGGATGGGTTTGGCCAGTTTACCATAATTCAGCTATCTAGCAATACCTAAGCTACTGAAATGAATGACTGAATGCACAGAATTTATTATGTCTAAAAATCTATTATCTATCTTTTCATCTAAATGAAAAGTTTTTTTTACTGTCTTGTCATTTACATGTTCAACACCAGACCTTTCAAAGAATAAAAAAATGAAAGAATAAAATCAATGTTATTATTCTTTTTTTCCTATAGCTTTTTATGAGTTTAATTTAGGAAATCATTAAGGTATGATTAAAGAACTGGAATAACTTTGGGTTAGAGAAATGAAATAATATTTCCTGTTCCTGTCTAGGACTCTTCATAACAAAATATCCTCTGTATCTAATTACACATTAATTTTGTGCTGATATATATTACATGTGCTATGTATGGAGAGGAAATCCTTAATTTGTAAATCCAGAATGAATTTGTTTCTCTATGTGATTATTTGTACTTCTAGAGAGCATGTACGACTGACTACCAGTTAATCTACACTTCACTGGAATCTATGTCATCTAGACATGGGGTAAAGAAACGCACTCTTTCCCTTAAAAAACATACAATGTAAGACAAAAATTGATGCACAGCAACAATGAATGTAAGGTAGAGACAGGTTGTAACAGATGTGGCACAGGGAGGCAGTGGAGCAATGCCTGCTGCAAACTGCGACGGTCAGAGCAACGTGTTGGGGACAAGAGTTCTCACGTTTCTGAACACGGCCACAGTTCCTTTACCTGAGAGGATTTGCAATAAAATTAACCCAGAGCCCGGACAAGCCATAGTTAGGTATGAAAGGCCCTGTGAAAGATTTGCCATGCAAGAATTAGACAATTTTGTCACAGTCTGATCTACAGAGGTCTGAATAGAGGCAAACAATGCCTTTACCACAGTGTAGGTGACTTTAAGAGAGGAGAGAACTACAGACACATCTCCAAGGAACCACATACAGGGTGAGCAACGCAACACTTGTGAGAGTGAAGCCACAGAAAGCAAAAATCCAAAGATTTCAAGATGAGAGACCTGGCCAATTATGTCAAAAACATCAGATAAGTGAAGACAGGGGAGGCTACGCACACACTAGTCTCTGGGAAGGGGTGTGAGCCGTGGCCGGAGTCAGTCCCGTGTGGGATCGGTGCTGGCTTCATCACCTTCTTCTCTGCCTCATGGACAAAAGAAAAGCACCGCAGATGCAAACAGCCAAGCACACAAGGTGCAAGGGAAAAATAATCATCCTGTAATTGACTGCTTACTAACAGAATCTATTAATTTATGGCTGCAGAAGAGCCGGCTAATTTGTGGTTAATGGTGTTTGAAAGATAAACAATCTAGACTGAATTAGACATGTGTAATCCCTCCATATTGGTGCCATGCCTTCATTCTGGGGAGACCAGCATTTCCAGGGAAAAGGGAGTAATCCTAAACATCCACCATTTCCAAAGACACCAATTAGTGCTGAGGTCTCTTAATCTTATTTAATCTGGACCAAATGGCATGAAGTATATCAAAACTTGTGGACCTTCAGAAACACTGTGACTTTCTTCACTGTCTGGGGGGTAAGAGGTGAGAAGTTTTAGGGAGACTGTTCTATAAATACAAGAGGCACACATTCGTTACTGAGGACTTAAATAACCCAGGTCAGAAGGAACCCCATTCAAGCAAGGGCTCTTGCTGAGGGTGAATTTTAAGCCTGTCCTTGTCTAATCCTTACGTGGGGAAGGAGTCAATGGTAGGATGCTAAATACTCAGTTGTTCTTTTGTAGTATCTGTGGGAGCATCCTTGAGAGGAAATCTCATGATGTCAAGCTAGAGTTTAATACACTTAATTCACAAAGTTTTTGTTCAAGTCTTTGATACAAGATATATAAAGGTTTTGATATCTAGAAAACCTTGCATGTAATGCCCTCTTGACAGATCATTACATGAGTCTAATTGAATTTAGATCTTGAGATATGCCATTCAGAACTTGTTTGCATTTCACTAGAAATGAGATGATCATCAGTTACCTTTACATAGAAATTGTGACACAATTTCAAGCACATGAAACACAAATACCAAAATATTCAGGTATTTGTATCCCTTATTTGCATATAGTTGCTACCTCTGTGTAGATACATAGTAATTACTATAACAGGTAATTATGTGCTCACATGTAATTTGCACAAGAGGAGAAGAAAAAAAATCCTACAGTTTACTCATTCTGTAGATATTTGGGGCAACAAAGCAAACAAAAAAGAGCTAGAAGAAAAACCTGCATGTTTGCCTAAGATATCTTTCTGCCAAATAGACAGTTTATTTAAAGAAGAAAAAAAAAAATCTCCATTACTTTCTCATAAACAATTTCCCCTTCTCCCAGAAAATTATTTATTTGCCTCCGTTACTAGGTTCTAAAAAGCAAGAATAAATATATGTAAAAAGTCAAAACATTGCTACTTTTCTTTTAAGACCTTCTGGTACATATGAATCAACAGCCTCTTGAAAAAGCTCTCTAATTATTGCAATTTTGGGCTAGTGAAAGAAAAATTTGTCCTTACATACATACACACACTTATATGATTGACTCAAACAGAAACATTCTTTTTTACTCAGAAGGAAATATCAATTTATGCCAATTATTTAACAAAGAAAATTGTTATTCTGAAAAGAAAATAAAAACCTTTAATTTAAAAAAAGAATACACTTTGGTATTCACTAACTTCTTCTCTTATTTTGGAGGATAAATTATCTCCTAAATCTATATTAATTCATTCAAATTTTTTATTCCCTTCAAATTTCAGTATTTAGATACTTTACTGACAAAAAAAAAAAATTTGGGTTATGCATCCAATTGCTTTTCCAAAGCTTCATCTGGGGCTAAATAAGTACTGAAACATCTTGCCCCTGTGCTTGTCTCTAGTAGGTCACTACAGCCTTCATTGCAAGAATTTATAATTAATGGGATATCCGAGATTTAGATACAGTGTATGCATGCTGGAAAAATACATCACAAGTCTTCGTTTTCATAAACTTAATAAAGAGCTGCTTTGCTAGTCCTGCAAGTCCTCCATGAACTCCACCAAAATATGAATTAACTCCTGGGAAGTTAAGACAATGCAGGTTTCTGGTATCTAGCCATGATGTGATTGAAATTGGCTCGACAATAACATGACAAGCATAACCCTGCATATCCTTCCCTTTCCCAGCCTCCCACCTTCTTTGACACATGAAGGGAGTTTCCCTTCCTCAAGTTCTTCATATATTGTCTTGTAGCTCATTTTCCCACTAAACTGATTCTGTTCTGGGATTAACCTTTTCTACTAAAAAAAGGCTTGTGTTCATTTTTCTTCTATAACAGGTAGCACAATCCTATTTTACCTTTGTTCTGAAAGCACCTTCTAACAAACACCCCCTAAAGGAGCACATACAGCTAGCATTTAGGAAACAGTACAACTTCCTGGGCCACCGAACAATTCAAATCAGTTCTCCTCACTGCCATAATGACAGTTGCAGAGATCTCATTAGAACAGCGTCCCAGTGTAAAATTGTGCCAAGAACTCAGGTGCACAACCAGTAGAAAAACAAATAGAGAGGACTAATGTTTGGGGGTTTTCCTCTAGCATTTTAGGCAGTAACTTGGACTTCTGTGAGTGTCCTCTCCATCCCCTGCTGTGGTTCCCAGTGCTGTACCCAAGCAGTGCTCCCACAGGGACTGCCTACCCCACTCCCTACTAACAGGTAACAACCCAGAGCAACAGACTGCACACCTGGACCAGAGTATGGGAACGAGTCCTTTACTGCTTATGCTAAATTCCAGACATGCTTATTCTCTAATCCCAAGGTTGGATAACAGCAAACAACTCAGAGTCTCCAGTAGTTGCTCAACAGGATAGGACAATCATCACACGGTGCTTTTCACATCTGCTTCCCTCTCCTTTTATTTTTGGGAGGAATAATATTCAAGTTAGAAGAATATGGCAATGCTCTACCATCTTAGCCATTTCTTTACATCTCGGACGACACTAATCTTTTTCTTCCAACTTATTTGACATTTTTCTCTGTTCATTTCCATGCTAAAGAGATGATAAACCCATGTAAAGTCTGAAGGAAATATCAGGGCTTCTGAGTTTCTCCTCAGAGAAATATCAGAAATGCTGTATCCTTTCTCAGATATGACTTTTTGTGATACACCTTTGCATAACACACTTTAAAATTTTGGTGTTCTTCCCTTAGGTTTTTTTGGTTCTTTGTCAAGATTTTGCTCAGTTTAAAGCACCTCAGACAACAGTTTGTCACATGAACGTACTGAGAAGCAAAACTCCTACATGGGATTTCCAGCATTGCCAGGCTTGCTTTGGGACCTTCAGCACATATGTAAGCCAACCTGTCCCTCATTTTACTGAGCTCTAGCAAGCAGAACAAAAGGTGTAATCACAGAGTCTGCAGTAGCTTCTGGGCTCAGATGAAGTATTTGTCTGTGTTCGTTTTTAAGCTGCTTTTTTTGGCAGAGTTTAAAAATACAGAAGGATTGAGAATTTTGTACATTGACATAGTATGTATAATTTTTTTTTAGTAAGTATACACACACGTATGTGTCCAGAGTCCCGGGTACAGGAATTTTAAGCAAATGGAAATAAATGTAAAACAATGACACATAGCTTTCATAAAGAAAGCTGTGAAACCGATATCTAGGTCTTAAAATATCGTATCTCATTCTACAATAAAGTTCTCTTTCTTTCCAAATACCTGCTTTGCAGCCCCTTGTCATAGGGGACACTGCTGCTCCACGGTGGAGGTTTGCAGGCAATGGACGGTCAGACAAGTTGCTGGAAATTGGCTCTGCTGAAGTACCTGGGAGTGAAAGGTGCCTGGTGCCTTGCAGCGTGGAGAGCAGGGAGGGAAACAGAGCCAGCACTGAGAGCATAAAGGACAAACCTAGAACCGTGTCCTGTCCAGGTTTTGGCCAGAATACACAAATTCAAAGGCTTTTTTCTTTTGACACTTCCCCCATCAGTCTTCAGTTTGTTGCCACTCATTGCACTGACCTGTAAAGTCAAGGCTTGACCTTTTTTTTGAGTCCAAGTGAGAAAGCAGATGAGATACTGGGACAGAGGCAGACTTTTAGCCTCAGAGGCTGGCATGGGAGGCAGAAGTGCTGCGCCTGAAATCTGTGTTGGGCCGTTACCAAGACATCACTTATTCCACAGCCATCCACAGACTGTCACATCATTTCAGTACTAGAAATGAAGGGTGGTCTGACACGCAAGTCATTGAAAAAAAAATTAAATAAATATTCCTAAGCCTCACAAGAAAAGAATGTATTTGAGAGTCAGATTGTTTTCAAGAAGAAAGTCAAGCCCAAACGCTAGTTAGGCCTGTCTGCAGATGTGAATTGTGCATGTAAAAATATACACAGAGACTTCTTTAAACATGAAGCTAGTGTTATAAAGAACTAGAGGTAATTTTCCAAACAAAAATGCTATGGTCCCTACCTTAAGCATTTAGCTAACTAGTTTGCATGCTCAGAAGACACTCACTTAGGGGGAAAATAAATTTTTTTTATATATATATAAAATTCCACCATTCCACACACAGAAAGGAAGAGCTGAACTTCCAATGAAGAGGGGAGCACACTTGAAAAGATCACCCTAAAATGACAACCAAAGCTTCACATTGGTGCTGTGCTAATGCTCTTAATTTACTCTCTTAATTGAAAGCTAATAATATCAGAAAACTTAGGGTGTTTTGGAGATCCAGCCAGTTATGGATCCTAGGACGTGTATGTCTGATTGCAGGAGGAACAGAGGTTATTGATCTATCAAACCATTGTCAAACTAACATACTTTTTCTACCAAAATTGTTTTCATATTTTCTCGGCATATAAGGAATTCAGCAGACAGACCTTTCCATAATCAGTGTTTGTTCTAAATTTACCCAATCCCTCAGAATTACACCAGATCAAACACTGAATCAGTGGTCTTCCATTTCTGTTTTTCCACATGTATGTTTAAAGATGGTCTCTTGATGGTTCATCTGTGTTGTCAATCAAGTGATCTTAAAGTTCCTGTAAGTTTTCCTCAAAACAAATCTTTCCAGACTGCTGAAAATAGATTCTGGGACACACCCCCCCCAATCCTAATCCCTTAGAATTCCTAAATTTGATCACCTGTGCTTACCCTGAAGCCTGTGTACAGAGAGGCTATGGCAAAAGGAAAGAAGTAAAACAACTGATGTCTAAGGCATTTGCTTTTAACAGGGCTTTGTGTTCCTGTTTTCCTTCCAAAGTACAAAGATGATGACCCAGAGTCTGCAAAAGGCTAACACAAGTATTCTGCTTCAGATTATGACTGAATGTTAGTGACCTGCACAATGACAAAAATCATTGAACCAGTCAAGGCAATTTGTTGGTGAAAAATTACAGGGGTGGAACAGAAGCATGCCTGGAGCGCTGAAGAACCCCAGAGTCATCCTGCTCTCCTCAAACCAGAACGGGCAAATCTTTCCCCAACAGCCACATCAAATTCTCTGCAAACTCTGTTAAAGAATTAAATATTTAAGCACCCTCACAAAACAAACATATCTGCATTTGAATCACCCTGCTTGGAAGATTGCAATGTTTGGAGTTCTTAATGAACCCACATTTGGCAAAGTTACAAAATTACACTGAAAAAATCTACTTATTTTTCCACCGTCAATGCTCCTTTATATGCAAGATGACAAAACTGAATCCAGTTTAAAATGCACCTGTCAGAGCTGTCAGCCATCAGCAGTACTCTTTTGTTGTTTGGTTATGCTGCGAGGCTATTCCAGCATGTTTTCACTGAGAGGAGGAGGTGTCATCTGAATATGGCAAAACAAAACTGTGTGACTCACTCAGCAAAATCAGACAGACGTTACAGTTTGGAGTAAGACACGCAGGCTGTCTGAGACTGCAGACTCTTTGAGACTAAGACTATCTTTTTGCTTGTACAGCACCCAGCTCCCATCACAGAGCTGATCCCACTGAAGTAAAATAACACAGTAATAAGAACAGCCCTTAGCGAGCAGCAGTTCAGAGCCCTGTGAATCAGCACTTGCTCTGTGCATTGCTGCAACAGTCACAATTAACAGCCAGCTTATACAACAGAGACAGCAAAACAATATTGGAGTTAATATGGTGTGGCAAATAAAGGAATACATAATTTCTATAGAGAAAATGAGGGACCACATAATTCCTTTGGATGTGTACACCACAATGAAAGCTATTTAGGAATTGCCTTATTCCTTGCTTATAAATTTTTGCTACTGAATCCAGGCATTTTGTACCCTGTGGCACCTCCTGGAAGTTATAAGAGTTGAACTAATGAGATCTGTGAAAGCGCACCCTCTTTGAGAGAGGAAATGATTTTTAGTCAAACAGTTGAATGTTTTCCCTACCATCTGCACAACCTTTTGTTAAAACACCTTCTATACTAAAACACCTGATTAAACAGATGGGGGGAGAAAAAAAGCCTTTGTTAAAGATTTGGCATCCCATTTCTTCAATTAGATTCTTCCAGTAAGTTTTCAGCAAAAGCAGACTTAATGTTCCACATATTTTTAATCATAAAACTTTTGCCAAAAGGAAAAGTAAAAGGAAGTAATTCACAATGCCCTGTGGTATCTTTATAGGTCTGAAAATATATTACTGCAAATCATAGAATGGTTTGGGTTGGAAGGGACCTCAAAGATCCCCTGGTTCCAACCCCCTGCCCTGGGCAGGGACACCTTCCACCAG
>JANZLQ010000009.1:25655653-25676052 GCA_026212715.1 Elanus axillaris | reverse complement strand
CCCCCCCCCCCCCCCCCCCCCCCCCCCCCGGCCCTGACGCTGGGCCTGGCCAGCATTCTGCTGAGCTGCTGTCGGTCTGGTGGGTCAGTCCGTCTCTCTAAACAGCTACCAAAACCCTTTTCTCACTGCTAACTCTTTCATTCTCAAAGGGGAATAGGACAAAGACAGGATTTTCTCTAAACATACTTTCCTTAATCTTTATATGCTCTGCCAAGCACCTAGCAAAGCTAAAGCTCGCTCTCAGCATGCATGTGTTGAGGCGGGACAGTTTAGCATCAAGTTTTCCTAATTACAGTCACTCTAGCTTCAGGTTGGACAGGAATGTGAAGATTGTTGCATGTCAGGATGAAAACACCTTGCTAGCAGCCAGGGCAGAGGTAGGCACAAGGCTACATTTTCAGCCATGTTTACCTCTACCTACACATTGTACACAATCTGGGTCTACAGGTAGGTGTTTGTGTGGCTAACTATAAGCCTCGTATATATTTACATATTCATTTATGCTTCCAGTTTTTTGTATATTCACATGGTGCTGCATGTTTTCCAAAAACTATAGTTCCTGACTGTAAGGTATTTGGGATCTCACTGTTAAATCTAAAGAGACTCATTAACATTTCAGAACAAGACACCCTATTGAAAACAGCACGTGATTGTAAAAAAGGTCTCAAAATCCATGTTCTCTTTTCCCTCTACCTCCAACACATTTATCAAAATATAAAGTCTGAACTGCTCCTCTTCATGACATGTTATAGCTCAATTATCAGGATTCACTCCAACACGCAGACAGCAGATCTAGCTAATCACATTGGTTCCTCTAGCTTTGAAATGTATTTGTGTTCGAAATGCATGTTTTGACTTCTGTGATATGAAGAAGTTTATCTATAAGGAAAAAATGTAGTTATTAACACACTTCTGTACTATATTTATTTCTGCAAATTTTACAATACTACAGTTCTTCATTGGCTTGATAGCTCAGTAATCTCAGAAGCGTCTCTGCTGAACTGTCCACACTGTTAGGGGATCTTCAAGAGTAAATGTAAGGGATAATGCTTAAAGTGCAGTAAGCACAGAAGGGCTTGTACTTTAGCCCACGTAGATTCATGTGTGGGAATGATTATCCTCAACTTTTCAGCTCTTTGATGCATTGTGTGAAAGATACCCACAAATCTTAACCAAAAGTTTCCTACATTAAAAGCACAGCCAAGCAGAGGAGCCTGGTCTTCTGGCTGTGGAGTTTTGCCTGAATACATCCCCATGTGAATACACTGCTTTGAATGATGTAACATGAAAGGATTGTCTGCATTGTGCAGAAATTTTCTGTTTCCCATTACTCATACTTGTAAATGTATCTATTTTACAGCTCCCTAAGAAATGAACAAGTCCTAGCATCAGAAATATTCCTAACACATTTTTAGGCAAACAAAACCAGCTAGCCATTCCATGGTATTAAGTAATTCTTCTGTGCTTCACAAAAGCTCCCAGTCCTATATGACATTTGGATGCATTTATGCAATGTCTTAGATTCCCCAAACAGGTACAACTAGGCCTTTTCCTGCTCTGACAAGAGCTTTTCCTTGGAAGCCCCATAAACTGTGCTGCTGACAGCAGTACAGCAGTGGAAAGACACACACGCAGTGCCTCAGATATTGGAACAAGAAAGAGGTATTCCAATAGTTAGCACCTAAGACTGCTGCTTAGCAAACAATCCCCACCCCAGCTGTGGTATGGAAAAGCTGCAATTTTTTTACATCTTTTACAAATTATAAGAGGGACAAATAAAAAAATTAATATTAATTTTAAATTAAATTCAATTAATTTTTAGAAAGCAAGAATAAAGGAATTGTACCAACTTAGTTCTTAGACTCAGGTTTAATCTCTGAGTAGTATCACTGTTGCCTCCAGAAGGTTTTGATCTGATTGAGAGATGACTATGGGACCCCTACTCTGATCACAGCTCAAGAGCTACAGCTTGGGTGAAGAAATATTATGAATCAGATTTTGCCAAAATCCATTTTAAAAAAACAAAAAACTCCAGCACTGTCCTCTGTGTAGGTTCATGTTTACAATAGAAGCTTTTGCTCGCTGAGGATGTCAAACAGAAGGTAGTGATTTTTACATGACATTTTTATACTTACCAAAGTACTACATGCGCTTTTAACAGTAAGAAAGCTACAACAGTCACCGAAACTGCCTTGTCTTGGACCTGAGTGACTTCAAATATAGCTGTTAAAGGGGATTATAAGGAAGGAGTTACAATGGCAAATCTTCAAATTACTATTGACTAAGCAATTCTCCCTAAATGGCTTCCTTTAGGTCTTTCTGCTGAAAGCAACAAGACCCCAGAGAGCTTCAGCTCCCCGGTATCCTGCAGACCTCCCACGTCCTTTCTTCCTGTCAAAGCTGGAAGGAACCAGCACAAAGGAAAGACGGTGACAAAGATATTCCCCAACAATGACATGTCCCTTAGACACACACACGAGGCCCAAAAAACAAATGCAGTGCAGCAATCTGGAAAAATCTAACCACAATGCAGCAATTTCTACACTTGACAAAAAATTTAAATGCCAAGTTCACATAAGTAAGGAAAGACAAATCATTGACCTCCTCTCCCTTGCAATGGACCTGTATTGAAATCTCTAGATGTGATGCCAGACTCCCTTTTATACATACAGGATTTCACTTGCACCCTGCAGTACCTTATATGCACAGGATTGTGTTTCCTTTTTTATCCATAGGAAGGTGTGAAGACTGAACCCTTGCCATCCTGCAGGCTGTTTATCTCACCAAGGTTCATTCCCCTCAGCAACTGGGCAAAAGCTCCCTGCTTTCCTTATTAATAAAGTAGTATCTGCTCTTTCCTGCCTGTGAGATATTGCTATTTTGAACCAGTTCCTGATTTCTCCTGCAACAACTTACCTTCTTGCTGTCCATCAGGGTTCAGACTTAAACTTATTTGTAATGAATCCTGATAAATGGCTCCAGTTGCTTGTGAGGAGGTAACTCAAGAACAGAAGCAGTTTAAGGTGAAGTTTCACTGGAAAGCATGATACCTGTATTTCAGCTCTATCCCATCTCACATCAATCAAAAGGAAATTCCCCTTCACTCCTGTGCTTTGTAAGCAGAGGTAAGGTGCTTTTCTATATAATACAGCTTCCTAGCTTTCATCAACCAAACGAGGAGAAGGAAAGGAGTCCTAAGCTCTGCAAGGCTGCCTCAAGAGGTACCCCACTGCCAGCAGTTATCACCCATGCCACAAACATCTGTCTCCTCTCTACAGAGACCTCAGCATTGCAGGGCTGAAAGGGAACAGCGAACACCAGGCAAAATTAGGGAGTGCTGGACTGGCAGGCCCTCAAGAATTGAACCTTGCCCTCGTCCTCATAAGCAGCCCAGCCTAGGAGTGGCTCCGAGGGAGCCTTGGTGTGAACACGTCTCTCCCAGCATCCATCGCTATGTGCGGATGGATCAGTCATTCTCCATACGTGACTCACTGCAAGACCTATGCTGAGCATCTGCTACCTCTGCCAGTGGACTAAGGAAGACAGCAGCAGCCTGTAACCCACCAGCAGCAGACTGTAACCCACCAAGAGGCCTTCCAGGGAAAAAGCTGAACATATGGACTCTCGTAGCTACCAGGGTAGCCTGCCCTTACACCAGAAATTAAAAGCTGCACATCTCACAGCACAATCTCATTTGCTTATAACCTACAAAGCCATATCGTATCACGGAAAATCAAAGTTAAAATGAGCCTTGCTGACCTTAAGACTCATTTTCATCATATGTAATATTGAAAGGGTGAAGTAGAACTGCATAAAGGAAGTATGCCCAAGAAGAGGAAAAACACCTTGAGAAGCCAACACCACTCTTTTGACTATCAAAGATGGTACACAACTCGTTAATGCAGTTGAAAGGACACACTCTGCTTGGTTTCTAGGACCAAAGACTGTCAACAGAGCCTTTAATACATTTAGGTCTGAATGGCATCAAAACCAATGAAACCCAAATACTGGAATAAAACAAAAAGATGTGTCAAGCTGATGCCTTGAACAAAGGCATGACCGGCTTTTTCGGTAACAATTTCCTCCACGCTGCCCTTGTTAATTAGCACACTGCCTCTTAAGTTTGTCTGCTGAGTTTGATCTTTTATGTACTTTTCTAAAATTTTTGCTTGTAGCTACTTTTCAGTAGCCGTGGTTTATCTAAAATGTTGCTCACAACAGGGGCTGACAACAGTATGGAGCTTGGTTTCATCTGTTTTCTGTGGCAGTTGTGTTTTTATTTTAAATGAAAGCAGTAAGATAGTCATAACCGGAACATCCACAGTAAAAGGGGGTCACACTAAACATGCCAGACCTGTCTGGGCAGGTCTAATTTAAACACCAGCCTTTTAAGAACGGGACTGTCTTTGAATGAGATTTCTTTGTACTTCTGAAGACAGCACACACCCTTTTCCTGCTGCTTGATTAAACAGCACTTGCCCAATGAATAGATCTTGATCAGGAATAGAAAATGCATGGAGCTGTCCTGGGGAAAATGTGCTCGATCCTTTCCCAGACTCACCTGTGGGAAGACACGTACAGCTTGTATTGAACACACTGATCTTTCAAATCAGACCCATCACATATGGACCTTAGCTCTGTCAAATACTTGTGCCTTTAAAGTATTTCTTTTATGCATTTGAATGTAATAAACCATTATCAGTAGCAGCAGCCTCTCACAGCAAATCTGTACTTTTAGAGTTGGCTTTGCCCTGTGTCTGTTCGGGGGCCAAGCACAAACCAAGACATGTACTGTTTCACGAGATACTGCAGCCTAAGATCCACCATAACAACCACAGCAGAAGTCCTGAAGTGCATATATCACTACTCCGTCTTGCAGAAGTGGATCCTCCCTTGCTAAAAATAACCCTGTCTTTGCTGCGTGAATAATCATCCTTCATCTTGTTCCCACTCACCCTTAAGAGCACAAGTCAGAGAGCAAGACAGGTGAGTGCTAAGGAGGAGCTGGTTTTCATATGCAAGGTGAATATTAAAAGTTTACACTACGCTGCTTCAAGGTTTATTTCCTATATCAGGAACTTTAGAAATACTAACTTCTATAGCAAACTGCTTGCAAATGCACTAAATTCATGTGCAGAAAGCATAAACTCCACAGTATAAATACATTCTCATTAGATTTTGAGGCTAGGACTTTTAAAATAAAAATTATAACTGAAAATTCAATTCCATCAAAATCAAGACAGTTTGGTGCCTGGGACACATATCTGGATTAACTCTGCTCTCTTCTCCAGTTTTCCTGAATTACCTGGGGCAAATCATCTAGATCCCATAGAAATCAGTGTGAGCTGAGATTCTGTGTCAGGCTTGGGTATCTCAGCTCCCATTAATTTCAGGATTTAGCTGCTTCAACACATTTGAAAATTTCAGGCCTCAGCTCCATTGCTATAAAACGGAATGAAGAGCATTTCTCTACCTCACAGTACTATCATGAGGATAACTATAACATAGGTCGTAACATACTTGAGTACAGCACTTATGCATGTGCCTGTACATACTGTACATGGACAATAGCTAGGTCAGGCTGGTCCCCATCTCCAGGGGTGAATTCATTTCCAGGAGAAGGTGCTTGCATTCATTTGGAAGGACAACAAGGCATGACTCAATGGATCAAAGCAATTTATCAGGACTGAAATCAGTACCTAATGTTAAATTCTGAACTCCTTTCTGTCAGTTCATTTACATATTAGAGTTTTACATGGCTAGTATTAGCTGAAACTAGACCCACTTGACAGGCAGAATAGTTAATTATGTAATTATGACGTTTCTGCAGTTGCTCTGGTAAACATTCTACAAAATAGAAGTAATTTTTACAACTAATTTCTTTTGTACTTTGTAGTGTATTTGTATTTTCTATTTTCGGAAGGCCTAAAGAGAGAGTTTTGGGAGGATGGGAGGCACTCTTCCACCATTCTCTCTCCAGCCAGACACTCAGCTCTCTAGGGGCTAGAGGACCGAAAGGTTGGCCATGATATCAGAGAACGGATTTTAACTAGTCCTCAAAAATTTATATCCTGCTACATAAGCATCTGCCTGCCTCTTTGGATGGCAAATAGGGATTGTTCTGCAAAAAGAATTCTTTGCAGCACTTTATCCAGCTAGGCCCTTGTCTCCTGGTGCTTAGACAAACACTTTTCAGTTTATGTAAATAGTTGGTGGATCAAATTTCCCCAGCTGCCACACCCAGCCAGCCTGAATCACCCAGAGAAACATAAAGAGAGTCAACTTTTATGCATTGCTTTTTTACCAAAGTACACAAGAGTTGCTACGTTACCCTTTTCCCACCAGCAAATAGATTTTTCATTCTGAAAGAATTTTTCTGCGTAACAACCCTCTACATAATGCTTGTTGAAGTTTGATCTGATTAAGAGGAGGAGTGGTGGGTGTGAAACAAAGGAAAATTAATGCTCAAAGCGTGCCTTTACTTCCAGACTTCACGTTGTTGCTCCTCTAAGGCAGCCAAGCTCCTACCACCAAGTGCTCCGGGGGCACCTGCTCTTCCTGCAACCACCTTGCATGCCCCAAGTGTGGGACAGGAGGACTAAGCCAGCTGCTCGCACGGGCAAATACAAAGATTGTTAAGAAAAATCTGTATGAATCCCGTGAGTTCATCTACACGTACTTGCTACCTGTCATTAGTTGGGCTTGCTTTTCTAGAAAGATCAATACAAGGCAAGGCCAACTAGATCAACTGTAATTACACCTCTGCAGTGAAAAATTACGGAACAAAAAGCAGCCCTATGGCCCTTCTCTACCCATGCTATCACTGCAAGCCTCCTGACACCACTGGTACTGGTACAATACAGCCTAACATGCCCAGTGTTTGGCCACAACTCTGCCCTACCTGCTTCCCTCCTCCAGCAGTCAAGAGAGCCAAGAGTCAGGAGTCCTCCTCCCTGTTGTAAGACAGAGAGAAACTCTCCCGAGGCTGATGGTCACTGCTACAGCCCTGGGTGGTGCAAGGATCCAAACACAGCAAAGCTTGGGAGGAGGTGCAGATCTTCCATTTGGCCAGCTGATACCCTGGGAAAACCATAAACCATTTCTAAAGCAAAACCTTGTTTTCAGGGTCATAGCAGAAACTAGGGGGAAAACACGATTTTAGATGTTTCTTTTATCAGTGATGTCTCAAAAAGCCTCAATTCCAGTCTTAATTGTTCACTAGCCTCTGTGCACTCAGACTGCCATACTACTACTTTTAGGTACCAGGAAGCAAACCCAGACTGAGACTAGACACGCATTCTCAGAGATCACTATTCTGTGGCCTGGCTCATCCAGACCCTCGCCCACACCCCAGCCGTATCCTTACTCCTACCTCCAGCCCAACCTCTGCTGCGCAGCTGCTGTAGGAATTCAAAAGGACTCTGAAAAACAAAGCACCGAGGACTGAATTCTCTATGGAAACCTGAACGTAATCCCTGTTACATCAGCAATTTACCTAAAGTTTCTATCACATACAGAACACTTGAAAAGCCAAGCCCAACTACTAGTTTCATTAATGAAACAGAGGGAAATTCGACCCAGTAGAGTTATTCCTACTTATTTGCCATTAGAAATAGTGATGTACATGAATTACTTTGTAAGCGTTTGATTTATTGCACGTGAAAAATTCTATTGTTGAGCCAGCTTACTTCACAGCATAGTGTATATACTGAAATCTTTTCTGTTTGTTTAAACTCTTTATAGACATTCCTACATAGTTTCAAATAGTTGTGGTTAAACAGTTGTAAATACATATGCATTTCCAACCGTGTTACTATCTCTTTTCCATTGCTCTTCTAATGTTTTGGGTGACCTTTATGCATGATATTTAATTTCTTTACATGAAGTATAATTATATGAATTTGTCTCAAGACCTCTCTGCATTTTTTGTTTCATTCATTTTTTTGTTGTATTATTAAAGCTGGTTTTGAACCTGTCATAGTGCTCATAAGCAATGTGGAATACAAGATGTGTTGCATGGATCATAAATCACTGCAATATATATTTTTGTCTTCATTGAAGGTGCAAGCCCCAGCTCTTTCTACATAATTTCTAGGAGAGATCTTAGCACTACTATGCTTTGAAACATTGTGATAAGCAGAAAAAAAAAGCTTCTAAAATCTCAACAAATAAAAAAAAAAATTAGAGCAAGTTATTCATTCATTATCTTTTCTTAGTGTGAAGGACCACCCTAATTAAAGAGTTTAGATTTCAATTTCACAAAGTAGCAGCCATGACAAAAACACCCAGGAAGATTATTTTTTTTCCTCTTTGTTTTCTGCTTTTAAGAGTACCTCAGTTCAGTCAAATGTGCTTAAGATAAGAGACTGCTACAGGTGGCACCTAAATACATTTGCCAAACATTTTTGAAATCGACAACGTATCTTGGGAAGCAGCATCATGGTGAAACATCATGTACGCTTTAAAGTTAGAAAGTCATGGCAAGATCCATACTTCAGGACAGGCAAAAGATTATGTTAATGGATAAGTCCTCTGGCTCTTACCCTCCTCAGAGAAAAGGCATGGACTCAAAAAAAAAACCAAAAAACAAAACCAAACAAAAAAAAAAACCAAAACCCCCAAACAAACCCAAAGCAAACCAAAAACATCTCCAGGTAGATCCTAACTACAAAGCCAGTGCTGATCTGTGCCTGGAATCAGCTGGACTTGGGGTATGCTTTGCAGCTTTTTGGGTAGCAGAAAGCTGACCTCCCCCAAGGATCTTTCCTCCCTGCAGATTGAGAAATCAGGGAAGTAATCAGGGAAATGGCAAAGAGGGAAGGGCGCACCGGGGGAAGAGGAGGTGTGTAAAGAGAAAAGCGTAAAGAGAGAAGGCGGCATAGGGCGGGCAGGGGCCTGGATGAGTGCCATGGCTGCTGGGTAGCTCACGACAGAGGCTGCTGGTGTAGCGCATGCTACGGGAGTTGGCACAGGCTGTAAATTAACTGATGTGATACATAAATCCCCAGCAAAACTGATTGCACACACCCAGCTGAAAAATGTAAGTAAACAATAATTCCTGTCCTTTTTATATCTATTCCTTCAAGCTCAAGCATGCTTTAATCCTTCATTTTATTTGATATCATTTACCTTATCCAACACATATAAAAGGATATGTTGTCCTCCTTAGACTGCCTTCAACTTTCTATGAAACTAGCTTTAAGGAGTAGGCCAATATTTGTATAGCAGATAATACCTAAAAGGAGGCTCCCCTGTCTAGATAGATAGAGAAAATTCCCATTTTAGGCCTTCAGTATAGAATAAAACATTGTGTGCTTAGAGACATGCAGTCTGGTTTTAGCCACGTATTTGATATTCCTTGCATGTGTCCCTTGTGCCTGAAAACTAAGGACTATATGCCAAAAGTCATTCACTTTTCAGATGTGACATGTCTAGAAACGCCCCCACCTTTGAACAAAAACAATCAGGAGTATTGCACTCTTGTAGAGCTTTCAAATAGTTGTAAGAAATACAGGGTTATAAAAGTACCCTATACTTCAAACAAGAATAGAGGGACTGACAGGGAACAGAAAAGAGGTGGAAAAGAGGAAAACCAGTTAAACAAACGAGGCTGGAGAACTGGGTTCTGTGCTCCATCTCAGGAGCTTTGTTTGGCCTTTGGCAAGTTACTTATCTTCTCCGTCTCTGTTTTCTTAATGTTTTGAAGGAAAGCTCACAGATAAAATGATGAGCTTGTAGAAGTTAGAGACCAGCACTGAGTGTAGTAAAAGCATCTCTGGGTTACAGTTTAGAAGAAAGAAAAGTGGAGAATGGAATGATGGATTGACATTAAACGAGTGAAGTTTCAGCTCTTGCTCCTAGCATTTGACATTGCTCCTTTATCGCAGCGCCTATATTGCTTTGCCTCTAAGGGCCTTATTTTATCTTCTCACCTGCTCTTCTTCTATGACTATGACTTCTAGTCTCACAAGCTTGCATAATTGTGCATAATCGCAATCAAAGTGTGACACATTGCTGAACTGGCACCTTTGCCTTTATCCAGTTATCACCATATTATCTCAACATGTCCCTAATTTTCTGCTTTTACCTCCTGCGGGCTGAGTTAGGAGCATGGACTGTATGTGTTTTAAATGAACATCCCTCTACTTATTATCTGAATATTGTTATTATAGAGAACTTTGTGCTGTATTCAAGGTTCATTTCTGATTGCGATCTTTGTTAGCAATAGTGTTATATATATTCAAATAAAACTTACATGTATAGCCATAAGATGCATAGCAGATGTTTTAAGTACTTAAGCCCTTTACTAAATTCACACTTCATAAATATTTTCATGCCCTAGAATGAATCCACAATATCTGGTTTGTTTCATCACAGCAGTATTCAAGTTGCTGAAATAGTCACAGTTGCTTCTCCCATCTTATGAAAACCCAAATACTTGTATATACAGCAGAAAAAACAGTTGCCTGTGGAATGGAAGAAGACTGTAGACTTCAACCAGTCTACTTTAAGATGATCCAAAACCCCAATGCAAATGACATTACCAAGACTTCAATTTTAATGAATGAAGCTATCTCTATGAATTAGTGTTGTGTACACAGTTGGAGAGCTATATTGCTTCCTGAGCAGATATACTGGAGAAATAACTTTTAAGGTCAAATATTCTTGTAAAGGATCCAGTACTCTGCTTGATTGAATTCCAGGAGGTACTACTCTAACTTCTCAGCATCCATTTGACCAATAAATCTTGCAATGAAGCAGAATTTCCAATATCTTTGCACTGTTTCTGATGGGAGTATTGAAGGGTCATTGGGAGGGGAAAAAAAAAAAAAGGAAAAAGTCCTAATTAATTTTAAAATTACATTTTCTAGGGAAAACCCACATGGTACAATACTTTCAAGATCAGAGAACTGAACATAATGATGTGATGGCCCTCATGTCCAATATGCAGATCTGACAAAATAGGAGGTCTTGTTACTAACTGCTCTTAACTTTAAATGCAGCAAGTCCTGACACCACAGGAAAATACAGATTAGAGCTAAAGCAGCATATTATCAGAAATATGAAGATTTAGCCGAATTCTCTTTCTTCACCTGAACTAAGCCTCCTACACCAGTCTCTGACTTCCCGATGTCTAACTCCTTGTTCTCCTCTTTATGCCGAGTGGTAGCGCACAGGTGGCAGGAAGTACCAGAAATGACAATTCATGAAAAGCAGGGAAGTGCCTTATTGATGCCTAAAGCACAAATGCTTACCAAAACTGCCCTCAGATGATCTAAACCCAATGTTTCCTGAGGTCGCCCAGAGAACACAGTTCTGGCCATAGAAAGTATGGGAGGGAGAAAGCAAGAGAGAAATACCTTACTGAAGATGAGACACCACCAAGTACAAATTAAGTTTTAATACAGGGACTGAGAGGACTCACAGCTGTCCAAACTGGTACCACAACCCTGCATTTTTATGACTAAATCCAGCAAAGAGAATATACTATATTTTACAAGTGTTAACAGTGATTTGGAAAGCCCTGGTGTGCAGGTAGGCATCATGAGCCTCGTTTTATAGATGGGGCTTTTTTTTCCACGAGCTGTACTGGAGGGAGGCACAGACCTTAAGGCCCTGGGTCCCTGTCTGTGTTTCGAGCATAGGGCAGCTCACCCACCTTTAAGAGCTTTTCCATAGCTTCCTGCCCTTAGTACAGGTGAGATAAAGGTATTTTCTACACAAATTTCTGTATTATACTCACATGGGATGAAGAGTCTATTTGGTGGGAAAGTCTATCACCCAACATTTACATTGGACAAGGTTTGGGCACAGGTACTGGAACTTCCTTGTGTTCATCTCATCGGCAGGGAGAGCAAATACCTTACTACAAGGGCATTTTATGCTGTCTAACAATGTTTGTATGTGTCTGCATATATAAAACAACACTTCATACTGCTGCTGAATGACTTTTTTCCCCCTCCCTATTTGGATTAGTTCCCAAAGCCAGGATTATGACTGCTCTTTGCTAAGCAACAAATATTAATTATTGCTACTTCATCAAAATGGTGCACCAATGTATTTAACCAGTTTATCGGCCAGGAAGATGATATTTTCATATTTGCTAGCCTGGAGCTTCACTGAAATTAAGATCAACTGAGTACAGCTATAACAATTATCAATTTTCATTCTTGGATAACAGCTTGAAGTTGCCTTCAGGAAAAAGGAGGGTCCTTTGGATGAAAAAAAAAATTTAGATATAAAATTAACTACTCTTTCTTCCTCAGGCTAAACATGTGGTTAAGCTCACTAAAATTATTCAATAACTTTACAGGTTGCATCCCTATTTGCTTTAGCTTTTAGGTTGATAAATAAGTTTAAAAAAAAAAAAAGCAACCAAAAAACTGTCAGGTATATTAAATTGCATTCTCAGCCTGCACTTTTACCTATCCTATACTCAATTTCTTCCTGCAGCCAGCTGAAACTGTACCAGGAGGGGGAAATTTGAAGTACCTCTGAAAAAATGCCTTCAAAACTGCTGAGGCCACTGTCACCTGCTGGATATAATACATTTTGAATCCAGACTTAAGTACACTGTTGGTCACAGTGGAAGATCCTTTTTGTCAAAGCAGTTTAATGTCAATTGAGGAGACAAGTTTTACTTAAACAACATGATAAAGGTGGAAATATTATAGGATCCATTGCTGAATGCTTGATCACAGAAATTAAAAGTTTTGATCACATGAAGTTACTGGCAAACTGAGGTGTGGACAAACTGTCTCCTACAAGCTTCTGGGCTCTGTTTCTTTCCACGGGCCTCACACAAATATCAGGAAGACCTGGTGGCTCCATCGCTCAGCAAACTTCTGGCTGGGCATTTTCCTGATTCCTCAAGCAAAAAGAGCAAAAAGCTTTTACGTACCCTTTTTAAGAGAGCTCCCAAAGGCAAAGAAAATTAGCTACATAAACCATCAAAATAGATTTTTATGTCAAAATAGAAAACAAAATACTAGAATTGTCCTTCTGCCCTGCCTTCTACCTATTTTTCTATTGAAAAATGCCAGATGATTGATTGATTTCTTTAGATGCAAAATGAGGTTTCTTGTGTCATTGGAGAAAACAACACTGTTTGGTTTTTGTAAATTCATTTTTCCTTTTGAAGATTTTCCACAGAACACATACTTACCATTCTTTAATAGATCTACCAACCACAGTGAAGCAAACACATGCAACCCAGCACTGAAGTGATGTCATCTCTGGATTGCTTAAAGCTGTACAAAGATTAAAGCACCCCAGTTCTACCTTGCTCAATCTGCAAGATTGCAAACTCCTACTTTAAGGCACGTGTGGTACTGCATCACATGGGACTGTGTACCCCAGGAAAAGGTCAAAGGGACTGATATCCTGTTGAGCAACATTTTCTATGACTGAGACAAATGTAGCATTAGATCAAAAGGGAGTAGGTCGAGTAAAGGATCAGCTTGCTATCAATTCAAAGACACAAGCCAGACAAAGCAATTTCATCAAGAAAAATTAACCCACATAGATAAGAGATAGATGGTGAAACTGTTTCAAGATATGTTGATAAAACTACTTCATCGGAGGTAAACTGCCTATAAAATTAAATCTCTTACTGAATTTGGACAACTTTTTTCTTTCCAGTGAAAACTTTTCCACAATAAAGTGTACCATTTGTTATGTCCAGACCTCAACTTTACAGCTTTTTCTTTTTGTAACAGATTTTCTCTCTGAAGTTTTTTAATTGAGTTTGAAACAGTTGAAATTGAAACAATCTTAAAGCATTTTGACTATGTCAAAATAACTGCTTTCAGATTTTTTGGTTTTAGCTAACATTTCACATTTTCCATTTTTCCCCAAATTAAAAAAAAAAACAAAAAACAAACAGAACCACCATCTAATTCTTCCACACTGCACTAATGCACAGACATTGCAGGCAGGCATGAGCCCTGCTATTTTACCTCTGTGCCCATGGAAGAGAGAAACACGCACCTCCAAAGAACCTAATAGGAAAGTAGAAAGCTTTCCCACAGGTTGGGGTGCACCATGTCAGCGACTGCATGAATCTGCCCTGAGTTTTCAGCTTACTTGGTTGAAAAATAAGATATGCTACATTTTGGAGGTGGGAGACAACTGAAAAGCAAAAAATCCAATTTTTTCTGATACTAAATTCTGGATACAGACAGCAACCCAAGGAGGTGTCTAGATCTACAAACCTAAGTGTTTGTTTATCTTGGCAGCTATGCCCCAACTAGTGCTCAATGGCAGAGAGCAGTTTCCTTCCTAACAATATGCCAAATGCACTTCTTGCTGATTAAGCTGCATGGGTGAGAATAATTCCACCGTGCTTGACTAGAAGAATGAGTGGCACCTTCAGGAAGATTATTCATAAGGGGAGCTGTTAAGCTGTAGCCCAGCAGGGCTTTCCCCCTCTTACTCTACTTTATCAGGAGTACAGGGCAACAATTAGAGCCACTGTCAACAGCTGCTCTGGTACCATTGAGAAGCCACCATCCTGCTGTGGCTCTGAAACACAGCTCTTGAAGTGCAATTAAGACACTACTAACAGCTGTCTTCCAGATCAACAAGCTATGCCCACACTCAGAAAAAGACACTGGCCAGGTTAATTTTCTCAGTCCCAAAGATAAGTTGCAGCAAGCCAAAGCACTAGTGTACTTGTCAAAGAATTGCTGGGGAGTCTCTCTTTAAGGACAAGGATACCACCTTCACCTTCATGTGTCCCCACTGGTAGTTCACTAATGTTTAGCAGCGGTGACAACAGGAAGGAACTATCTGGATAAAACTCTGGAAGTCATTACACCTGTTCTGGCATACCTGACACAACAGTAAGATGTTCAGATACTAAATAATCCACGATTCATTCCTTTGCTGGGGCAAAGTTGGCTTATTCTGCAGATGTCATAGTAAGAGGTAATGGGCACCCATTGATCAATACCTTATTTAATCAACACCTGATTTACCATCTCCAGTTATAGTGGGAATCAGTCAACTGAATGTCTAGCTCCAGCAAACACCTTGACCGTGGCAGATCAGGGCATAACTGCAACATGGTCTACGAAGGAAAGCCTTTCCATGACAGTAATTTCCCAGGAACTTTCAAACATTTATTTTGTCCTCAAGTTGTCTGTGTCTGGAAATACAGACATGCTCAAGCTTTTGTAGATTAATGTAAACAGTGTATGAAATTGAGCACAGCATTAGGATTCAGGCCCCTCTAGCTACCTGCAAATGTAGAGGAAGTTCAGGATTGCTGGCATATAATTGTGGAGTTGGGGGAGCCAGCCCAACGTTTGACTTTTCCTTTGGTTCAGATTTCCCTGCATATAGAAAGAGTGGGTGGATATGGCAAGACATACAGTATTTATATATCAGCTGATGTCACATCTGAATGCAATTCTAGATTTACTATTACAACTCTTCCTTCATCTAGGCAATAACTACCTGCCTGCTAAAAGGCATCAGATTCTTTTATTGTTAAAATGAAACCGGACCTGGTACCCTGGGGCAACTGATTTCAATCTCCAAGTTCATATGGTTTTTCTTGCTGACAAGACTGGTTTGAAGGAGAGCCAAAATGCCAGCGGCAGTTGCCCTTGCTAAGAAGAACCTTGAAAGAAGTTATGATGATTGTTAATAGAGTACACACACACATGCACACAATTTTCTGTAATAAACTGGCGGATTAAAACTGGTTCCCCCAATACTGCACATGGGATTGATGTGAGGAGGATACAGGAGGCAGTTTGTGTCCTATTATGGAGGAGACGAGACCTTGAGTTTGCAGGAAGTCAAAGTGTCTCCCAAGCGTTGCACTGCGTTGCCCGCTGGTCATCCCTCAAATGCAGGAGGCACTGACTGACCAGCTATGCATGCAAATACCAGATTTTCCTGTGGTCTGAGGGCTCCCTTACACAACAGCAATAGTAACTTCATGCATTTTGCTAATGGGTGTGCCACTGCCTGACCCGTCTTTTGAATATCAGGCCTGATGCTTTGGGGATAGAAAGCATGCAGAAGAGTCACCAGTTCTAAAGTGACTGAAAAGCTGGAAACTGTTATTTAAAAATTTTAGGAAATTTCAGAATAGTGGTATTGCACTGCTGGTATTCTTATAGCTGTTTCAACACACTTGTGCTATGTTGCCACGTGGTGTGCTATAACAACACAAACACCTAACTGCTGTACAAGGCATGATTGTAAGTTTTCCAGATGACACGTGATCCTGGAGGGGCATCTTGCTTAGCTCGTCTCCTCTGCTTTCCTGCATTCAAGAGAACTGTGGTCTCTATAGGTTTCTGGAGTTTTCATGAAGAAACTGCACATCATGCCTACCTTAAATCAGGCTTATATGTAAGGTCTGGTTTCTCTCAAAAGGGGATTACAGTTATTCCAAGAAAATTCTTTTCTTACTGTTCAGTTGTTGCATTTGCAGCACTTTCTAGGCAGAGGCTTAATATAGTAGGTTTGTCTATGCTAAGCGGTTGCTCTGAATAATTGCACCAAACGGTTCCAGTTTTTCTGGACCTGCTGCATTTTTCAACATTTTGCAAACGCTTTAGAAAAGAAGAAAAAGAGAAGCAACAACAGCTACTGAAACCCTTAGGCTGCTGGGCAGCTCAAGGAGCTCCTGCCTCATGGCACCTGCCAGGGGCCTATGTGTCTGTATGATTGTCCACCCTAAAACGCTTCACCCACTGTCCCCTTCCGCTGGGACCACGGACTCCCACAGATGCGACTTCCTCGGCCACCCGAAGCAATTACTATGCCTAGCTGAACGCAATTTCAACTATTTTGACTCCAGGACGAAACCACCCTGATGAAAACCTAAGCTAAGCTGACCGTGTTGGTTTTCATTCACAACTTCTGCTCCCTTGGTGCACGCGTGCGTGTGCAGACTAGCTCTCCGCCAGGCAGAGGGACTCTGCCCAAACTAGCAGTCGGAGGCGGGAAGGCCAGCGCATCGCACACCGCTTGCGGCTCTCCCTGGCCCTCGTCCAACGCTGCAGCCCGCAGGAGCATCAGAGCCCAGCGCGTGGGCAGGGGGGGGCTCGAGTTCTACGCCCAAGCACCCACCAGGGCGAGGGAAAACCTGCAAGGATGATGTGGCCATTGGGAATGGAACCAGCATTAGCCACGTTTCCAATAGTGGCTTTTCATGTGTGAGCCAAAGGCTGCAGTGATCTTCCTGGCCAAATGGTCCCAAGAGCTCTCTAGTAACTTACTGAGAAGTTACTGTTGCCCAATCAGCTAACTGGATAGGAAACTTGGTCCAAAGGTAGCCACATACTCTGTGGCAGACAAGCATATTCCTTGGAAGTCTCCATACCCCCTTCCAGAGCTCAGTTTCAGAGCCTATTTTTTATTATTTTTTCCTTTAAAGTAGACTATCATTTTTGATACTGAAGATCTACAAGATCTCATCACTTGAACAAAATATTAAGTTAGCTGCTTAGGAGTGAATAATGTAAAAGAAGGGACCAGATCAAAAGGCAGATCACCCTTACCCCCAATTTACCATATCTGGAGAAAAATTTTGTGTGTGATTGTTCCACAGATATGGTTTTTGGCTCTTGATTTTAACTTGTAACTGAGTATAGTTTGTTTCCCCAGCATTATTAAACCACTGCAAAACAGACATCTGAAATCGGTAGCAGTGTACATAACAGACATGGACTGCATGTCACTTCTGACTTCTCTTTTATTTTATTTTAGCATTTCCTAGGCAGAAAAAATTAAGAGCCTTCCAGAAATTCTCTGTGTAAGATGCAGACCCCAGATGTGAGACAACATACTTACCAACAGCAGGCAATATCAGAGAAAGGCAACAGACACAAGCAGGCCCTGCACATCAGGAGTTTTTTGTGTTTCTGGATGATCAGGTTAAACGTTTTGGTTGAACGCTGTTTCTTAGGCAGCCTGAGTTTCTTCAGCAATCTCAGAAGAACAAATACAGCTCTTGTGCCTATTCTTACTAGAACTCATGTCTTTTCACTCTATTGTTCCATAAACAAGACAAAACAACAATTTGTTAGATTCAGAGATTTAACGCAGTCTGGTCCAGCCCAGTACGTGGTTCTCTCTCCCTGGTAACCACATTTTCATAGCAAACTCCCTTAGAGCTCCCAACCTCTGGAATATCTGCCCACCAACTCAATGCAAACCAGTGGTTTAGTCCTAGCTCACCACAGAGCCTCTTTTCACCTTCCGCTGTGAGGATCTGGGAGGTGAAAAGAGCTGCTAAAGAATGTGGGATTCTGACAGAAAAGATAATTCCTGTTACCAGAGTATTTTGGATCTGTGGTATATGTAAATAGTCTGTTAAAAGATAGCAACAGATGGCTTTTAACTTAGCAACAGCATAAATATAGCAAGTTTTATTTGATCTGATCTGAGGTGGTTGATGAAGCCATTTGTTTACAAGTGTATTTTTAAATAAGATCATCTGCAGTGCCCAGAGCATCGTCTGGGTGCTCTTTTATTACAGTTTGTAAAACTCCAAATAAAAATAGGAGGCAAGCCGATCATTCTTTGAAGCTTTGCCTGTGCAACAATAGGGTTCTGGTCGCATCACTAAATATTCAAAACAAAGCAAATAGAATCAAAATAGCAAATTTTCACAGCTATGAATTTGCAGTAGTGCTCATCCACACATGAAGATGACACAGCTTGCACATGTTTTTACTACTACTGCTCTCACAACTGAGGGTAAAGTGACAAGCAGGCAGCTGCAAGGATGCACTGTTAACATCCACCTTCCTCTCAAGTACATTAAGATCATGTCAAATAAAGTCACAATTTTATATGTGCTGGCAACCCTAGATGGCCTTATCTATTTCTTTCACCAGAACAGGATAATAAATAAGTGGTAAATTCGTAAAAGAACATTTTAAGAGAGGTGGAGGAGCAAGGATGTCAAGGCATCTTCCTCTCAGCAATCCAAAACTATATGGAATTGATTTACAATTCTGACCTGTAAATTCCTCCCTCATTACTCCGATCACTTGCTGCATTTGTGAGAGTCATGCAGAAGCACAGCCTCCTGCGTCGTGGCATGCTGGCCCCTTATGCACATGCACAGTCATTCTTTCCACTAACAGTTGTCACTACCACACACACACACACACACACTCAGACACCGCCCCAGGGCACAGTATAACTATCTTACTTCTAGCAGACACAGTCGGAACAGACACAGAGCAACTTGTGTACCCCCCAATAAAAATATGATAAACACAACACCCACAACAGTGGGTGGAGCAAGAGGATGGAGTCTGGACTGCACTGGCATTCAGATATTGGTATAGATGCTTCTCCGAAGATTAAAACAGAGATGAAATACAACTATAGCATAGGCAGGCTTGCAAAAATAAGCCTTACCTCCCTACCATGCACAACTTTTTAATCAACATGCTACTAAGAGCATATATGTGCAGACAGCATAGGCACTCAACTCACAAACTCCATTACTGAAGCTACCCTATGCAGTTAGCTTTGCAAGACAGAACTTTGCATGTACTGAAGACAGTAGTGCAAACGAATGAGGGCATAGAGTCACTGCAGCTGGAGGGGACACAGTCACAGCAGCCTCAGACTGAGAAGTTTAGCTCTTTAGTTTTGCTGGCATCTCAAGCAGGTTTGGCAACACTGCTCTCCTCCCTCCGTCGGTGGGTGCCTGAGCAGCCCAACAAAGCTCCCTCCCAGCCTTCTGTGCAGGCATACTCCAAGCTACCAACTTGCTCACAATTTGTTAATTAATCCAGCATGACTCAACAAAAAATAAAAATTAAAAAAAAATGGGGACCACAGTACTCTAAAAGCTCCCTTGGATTTTCTGTTTAGCAGCTATCATGAAGATATGTCAGCCAAGAGTTTTGGTCATCCCATCACCTTTCAAATGATTTCTGCCTCAAAATATGTCCTTAACCTTTTTTTAAAGTTTGCTTTAATCTAAAATTCCATTTAATGAAGACTTACAGAGAGAAAAGAGAAACCTCTAACTTTCCAATGTGGATGTATTGGGTTTGCTGGCTCCAAGACGGACCCATGACTGGCCAAGGCCGAGCCCATCAGCGACAGTGGTAATGCCTCTGGGAGAACAGATTTAAGAAGGGAAAAAAAAGTCGTGGGAGACACAAAATGGCATCTGGGGAGAGGAATGAGAACATGGAAGAGAAACAACCCTGCAGACCCCCAGGTCAGTGCAGAAGGAGGAGGACATGCTCCAGGCACCGGAGCAGAGACTCCCCTGCAGCCTGTGATGAAGACCACGGCGAGGCAGGCTGCGCCCCTGCAGCCCAGGGAGGCCCACGGTGGAGCAGATCTCCACCTGCAGCCCGGGGAGGACCCCACGCCGGAGCAGGGGGATGCCCGAAGGAGGCTGT
>JANZLQ010000009.1:25638884-25654726 GCA_026212715.1 Elanus axillaris | reverse complement strand
GGCAGGACTTGTGACCCCGTGGGGGACCCACGCTGGAGCAGTGTGCTCCTGAAGGACTGCAGCCCGGGGAAGGGACCACGCTGGAGCAGTTTGTAAAAAGCTGCAGCCCGTGGGAAGGACCCACGTTGGAGAAGTTGGTGGAGGACTGTCTCCCGTGGGAGGGACCCCATGCTGGAGCAGGGGAAGAGTGTGAGGAGTCCTGCCCCTGAGGGGGAAGGAGCAGCTTTGATGGGCACCTGGCATCCAGCCAGCGTCAACCCACCACAGTGGGTAGGAACCAAACCAAGATATCCTCATTTTTCTCTCGGGAGGAGATTGCAGCAGGAGTGCATTTGTGCTGCAGCATAGTCAGCTAATGAAAGAAGCTCCTCCAGACTTAAGTAGCACATTTAGAAGAGAAAAATTTGTTCAAATAAATTCAATCTTTTCTTCACATGTCTCAGCATCTTTCTGTTTAAAATTTTCTAATTTCAAGCATGCAGGATAAGCTGGTTGGTTGACAAATCATATATACTTCAGTTTTAGTCAAAGCGCTGAGTAGTGCTCTTTAACTTCTTAACTTGATGTTTTCAAGGAAGTTTTCTTTTGGAATAATTTATTTTTAAAGGAAAAAAAATCTTCCTGCTTGCTTTGTTTCTTTTAAGAAAGAGACAAGAAACTAAAATAAAAGGAAAATGTGTGGAAAGCTTTTAAAAATTAAGCCTTCTAGTGACAGAAAATGGCATAAGAAGTTTAAAAACAAACTGAAATGGGAATTTGCCTTGTAACTTCAAAAGCAATAATACATTTCTTCTCCACATTTTTAACACTGAAAATTTTGTCCAGTGAAATACTGAAAACATTGTTTCTCATATCAAGACCCTTCTTTCCCACGCCTGTGTGGGTGAGGACAGGACAGGAGAGTGCATCAGCCAGCCCACCTCTGAATGGTATGTCTGGCTCGCTTTTAGTCCGATTTCACATAAAAGCCAGGTTTCTGAGTACATGGGGTATTATGCAGGAGCTCCCCTTGCTGCCTCAACATCATTTGAGCCTATTGACCAAGTCAAGCTAACTCAGAGAAAAGCAAAGTGTGATCTCGCACATTAAGAGGTACCAGAAAATCAACGGAGAGGGACACCTGATAAATGTTTAGCTACAAGAGATCATCAACTAGACCTTTCACTTTCTCCAACACCAAAGCCCATCAGCCACAGGACCCCTGTGGAGCCAAGCTTTATTAGTATATTAGTAGCATAGAAGTACTTGGGTTTGTTTTGTTGTTTGTTTTTTTTTTTTAAAAAAAAGCAAGCTTCTATCTGGCTCCAAGATTGATTTACAGGAAAACACATGAAGATTGAATCGGGAAAATACTGAGCCTTCATGCCACACCCTCACAGAGGGTAAATTTTTTTAAGACAGTGAAAGTTTAATTAAAATTAAGGGGAGAAAATATTCATCCTCTTAATGTTAAGCTAGAAGCAGCATACAAGAGCCCAACCAGCAGTCATGCAACACTAATATGAACTCAAGCCCATTTTAAACGTCCTAACCTTAGTGCTGCAAACAAACTCTTGTTCTTCACTCACGTTAAAGAAAGACCAAGCCATGGCTCCAGCTACTTTCCCACCTACTGCTCTCCCCTTAGCCCATTTTCTGAAGATTAGCCTTCAGAGTAGAGGACACATCTCAGAGCCATCTCTCCCCTATTTCAGTCTTGCACTTTTCATAGGCAACACCAGAACAACTGCATGCACCAGCCCATGCTCTGCTCCTTCAGTTCTCTCTGTCCTTGGCGCAGTGACATTGACAGCTGTATTTCAGATGCCAATGGGGATGGACGTCCTCTTACAGCAAGATAAATTGGAAGTGACATGTGGAGGATGATTGACACCACATGTAAGTTCTTATTCTGTCAAAGCTTTACAATGTTGTTAGTTGTCAAACCCAACCCCCTGCCATTGCTTTGCCACAATCCTACATGATGCCCGGTGTCTACCAGGCTTTTCATCTGCTCGCAACAACGTTCACAAATTCCTTTCTCAGGGTTGTACATATACCTTCTGCATAGCCTAAAGTCATGCACTCTTGTGAAAGTTCATTTGCTTTGTAGAGGATGCCACAAAAATATTTTTGCTTGCTAGACTTATAAGAGAGAACATTCTATTAAATTGAGGGTTTCTTTCAAAAAAAAAAAAAAAATAGATCTAGGGCAAAAACTGCTCATGCACTCACTACCAAACCCTGCATTTCATGGGCAAGACTGGGGGGTAGGGAGGGAATAAAAATAAAAATAAAAAATCAGATTTGGAATTCTCCCTTTGCAGTGTTCAGCCAATTCACCTCAAAATTTAGACAATACAGGAACTGCCAGACCAGTTCAGCTGATGATCCCAACAGTCCTGTATCCTGACACCCACACAACCCAACTCTGGCTACACACAGAAAGACACCTTGCAGTACTTGGCTACAGAATCACTTCTTCACAATGGGTGGGAGGGAATCACTCTCATCAGTTCAGGAAAGTTTTACTTCTGCCCTGGAACAGAAAGATTTACATGCTTCCACAAAACCAACTGTTTTGTTAGGATGTGGTTCCCTTCTTTTGGTTCATTTTTAATGTAACAAATTTGAACACTTATATTACTCAGGTGACCATTGCAGAGATAAGGATTAAAGCATCTTGGCAATCCTCTGGTTTGAAAAAAAAAATTCTTTATGATCTTACAGGGTTTGTTTCATGTTTATTTAGCAGAGCCAGCTCCAGTCATCACTCCTGACTTCAACAGTCTTGTGAACCCAGTAAGCCATTTCCAGTAGTAAATATCTGCAGAGCCAGAAACCACTAGGTACCCAATTTACTGACGAACTTGTTAAAATTCTGTATGCCATGTTGTCACAAAATGATACAAACCAAGAACAAAGACAGAAGTTATACACATGTATTGAACACCTTGTCAGTGAGCACTTTCTCACTCATTCATTTTTGCACCATGTTGTCAGGAAACTATTGTTTTAAGCAAGGGACATTTAAAATATTCAGAGACTTATCTAACTCGGTGAAAAAATGGAATGTGGCTCTTCAGATATGAGAATTTATTCAGGCATTAAAACGCAGAACAACTGAAAAAACCCTATATCCTTACTAAAAAAAGAATAATCAATAAGCCAAGTAAAAGAGCAAAGATAGTTCAATGGAGATTCAGTTCCTTCCTTGGACTACCTGCATGTTTACAGTTCCGATCATGGCCGTTGTGCTGGAACATACCTCCCTGTCCTCACCGAGAGTTCAGTTTCAAGGGTTTGATGGGTGTTGAATTTCTAAGCATTTTTCCAGCCATCATGTTGTAGTACAGAGCAAGCCTTTCTTCAGAAAAGCAAGAAAGATCTATTTCTACCAAAATAAATGGAAGAAGATAGACCTTAAATACTGTGCACTTGAAAGCTTTTTTTGTTCTCCATATTACAATTTCAAAAGCTGCTTTACACTGTATTTGAACCCATGGTAACCCAACCAATTTAATTGTAACTTTTACTGTTTGTTTAGTTATAATTAATTTTATGTAAAGGGAAATCAAGAGAAAATAAATCCAACAGCACCAACCCCCACCTTTTATGTTCTTTTCTCTTAGTTACAAAAGGATCCTGGATATTTTGCTAAAAGAAACATCAGAATTTTAGCTTCAAGAAAAGCAGTCACCTTTAGACTTCTGCAACATCTTTATTTACTCTCCGACTTCATAGGAAGACGCAAATACTATGAATTTTGACCAGGAGAAGGGAAAACAAAAATCAAGGCAACATAACAATGGTCAGACCTCATTTCAGCTCCCTGCAAGGGTCAATGGAAAGATTCACTGTTAAGAAGAGTCAGCTGAATCCTCAACTTGTTCTCAGGTCTATAAAGTTGAAAGAAGCACGTTTCATACTGCAAATGCCCTTTGCTCATGGTTTTTTCCTATGAAATTCAGTTTAGGTGGGGGTAGAAGAGGGGAAACAGAGCCTTAGAGAGATCTCCTGTATTGAGTTTTCTCCACTGGAATCAAAATGCATATCTAGCAGGCTGTCACTCAAAGGTGACTCCTCTGTATGACAGCATGAACTGAACCGTGCCTGTTCAGTGCTTGCTGCACAGTAAATGTTATGTAAACACCAAGGATGTTTTCATGCATGGATTAGAAGAAGGATTGCACAAGTTTAAGGTGCTATGTTGCTTAGTTTGGGAGAACTCATCAAGATGCAGGGCAAGCTGCAAATAGTACTGCCTTGCCAGCATCTGCTAAACTGCGAGTGATCAAGTGATATCACGGGGTTGCGGCATTCATCCACACCCTATGCACAACTGCACCCATCTAACCTCCAGTGTGGCAGCGAAGAAAAACAAACCAACTTGGGGCACCACATTATGCAGGTTGGAGGACTGTGTTTTGACTGATAGAGCAATTCCTAAAGAATCACAAGGTATTTAGCAATGACATTTCAAACTTGAGTAGCATTTTCTGCCTTTGGAGAAGTGAATCGCTTGAGATGTACTAGCGTAGTACTACATACTGACAAGCCAGCTCAGGCGAGTATTAAACAGTTCAAATACAGTCCACGTTTTTCCCTGCAGAAAGGCCAGGCTGGACTGCTGCTGGGTCCAGTTAGATCGCCTGCATCTCTGCCTGGTACCACTCACAGCATAGAGGCAAAACTGAGGGTATCCTTTCCCTAAGCCACTGAAACACTCTGTTAAAAAAGTATATGTGAACTTTTGCAAATTACAGTAATTCTATTAAAAGAGATCATAAGAACAAAAATAACGAAGTGAACACAGGAGTCTTATCATTAGCAAAGGATTTCATTGGAAAAACACCTACAAGTCAGGGCAGGAACTACACCTTGCTTTGTGTTTGGAACACAGCTTGTGCCTCCTCAGTACTACCACAGAGCAAATATTTATTTACCGAAAGAGGAAAAAAAATTATATTCTACGGTTGCATAATCAGGACTCTAGAAGCTTAGACATGTTGAATTAACACATTTTTTAATTTTAAAAAGCTTGAGTGAAGAAATTCAGCTGACAACCACTTAAATACTGTTATTTTGTCCCCATGGGACCTCACTGCTCAGTGCATAGGGCAGACGGTGCTTGTGGAACACAAATCCTCCCCATACCTGGGATGCCCCAAGGCTTATTTACTACCTGTCATTAAAAAAATGTTGAAGTCTGTTTTGCCAATATATTTATCTTTACTACACCTTGGTAAGATAGGCTGCTTTGGGGGTCTTTTGGGTTTTTGTTTGTTTGTTCTGCGGTCTTTTTGGTGGTGGGTTTTGGGGTTTTTTTTTTTTCCTATGGTAGCTGGAATACAAAGACAAAGACTAAAATTCTCCAGGATTAGCTACTTCTGGATGCCCTGCTGCAAACGCCCAGAACCTAATTTACTTAAAAGAGCATTCAGTATTTTTATGGTGTATAATATATCCAATGAGTAATTCCTCAGCCTTCACTCAGAGCTATGGCTATACAATAGTTCCCAAATGAGAAGTCAAGACCTCAGATGAGGCAGTCAGAAACACATACTTCTGTGTTAAACAAGAAGGGCAGATACTTGGTATGGGAAATTCATTCCACGGTTAAAGCCTGCCAATATTATGAGCCATAGAATTTTTGGCCAGAAGTTGTTTCCTAGCCTTCAGACGGCATCATCAAAACCAGCAGATTAGCTGGACCAAGAAACACGTGTCTTACAGACACGTCTCCCTAATAGAACAAACCAAGTATCACAAATTTGTCTATTAATAAAGATGGCATTTATCATTTGTACTGAACTGACACTAAAAATTGTGGGGCTTTACCAGTAACCTTTCACACTACACCCATTTGGCAAGTTCGGGTAGATGATGAGGCTAGGCTAGAAACAAAATTTATAAGTCAGAATTATTCCTAACATTAAATAGTCTAAATTATTTGGTACCACCATCCCATCTAAAAATTACAAAGGCATTAACAATTGTTATGCAAGCTTCTCCACGGGACCTTTCTGTATCTGAAGAGATGGCTGAGTTCACCCATTTCAGCATCAAATTAGGTTGTACTAGTCAACAGCACAAAACTTCGTACCCCTTTACCCCATCTGGCTGCAGTGCTCTGAGCACTGAAGAATAATATCCAGATGATTTTCATGATACCCAGAACCATGGAAAAGGTAATCAGAGTTTTCGTCTAGCTGGTTCTTTAGCAATGACAGACACCATGATTCAGTCAAAGCTTTATTTCCCATAACCTGAGAATTTACTCTTCCCAACACCTATTAGCCACAGTCCCAATTACTAATCCTCTAGGCTAACATGACCTGCATTTCTAATAAGGACAGATTCTCTCAAATAAACATTATTCTAATTGGACACCGAATACCAGTCACACAAACATCTGTATGTGGCCCATATCAGTTTTAAGGACTTCTGTCATCCCTGTTGGTCTTGTATACGTGATGTATTTAAACCCCCATGCATGAGCGAGGCTCTGGAGGAGAAAGGGCAAGGGTAAGATCTATTCCCATCAACAACTCCAGCCATCTAAATTCAGTGACATCAGAGCAAAAGTTGGTGCAGAGAGTGGCTCCCCAGGAACATAATTTTAGCACTTAACCTGGCTACCTACGGGCCATGACATGAAGAGCCCCACCTGCAAGCAAAATGCCCCAGGTTACCCAGCTTGTGTGGGACAGGGCAGGGAACCAAGTCCCAATTTCCCCACTCTCCCAATTAGCATCTTCCTTGCTGGATGGGCCTTCCTTCACCAAACTGTTTGTGGGGAACGCTTTTACTTGCTGAGCAGGGATGGATTTCAAGAAGCACCGTCTGCTGCAGCGTTTTCTTCCCTCCTGCCCTACCCAGTGAGCAATGCTGTCCTGAACTAAAGCAAAAACTTGCTGCAGGATTTGTCTGAGCAGAATCCTCTTCTCCCCAATGAGGGTCAGAAGAGATGTTAAGAGTTCTCTTTTTGCTTTCCACTGAACCTTCTTTTTTGGGGGGGCAAAAAAAGCTGGCGGTTTTTTCTACTATAGCTGTGAGCATCCTTCCTTCAGTTTTAGGAGGAGGAGAAAATGGTGATGTTTTATGCTTTTAAGGACAAAACAAAACAAAACCAAGGAGAATTACAGAAGTTGCAGTTGCACTGTGATAAGTTGCATCAGTCAGAAACACAGAATATACCGAGATCCTTTTTCTCGCTTTTTTCAGAGAAATAAATAGGTACATGCAGAAATGTCCCTTGCAGCACCTGTCTGAGGTTGAAATCAGATAGTGTTCAGTCCTTCCTTGCCTCTCCAAATAGCCAAACCCAAAATGTGCTGAACACTTAGAGACTCCAGTTACTGCAGTGCAGGTGGAATCAGGCTCCCCCTTCCCAAGACTTTAGAAATTCTCTTTGCTCTCGCTAGCAAGCACCATTGAAATATCTTTTCCTGCTATCTGTGCATTTTGCCCTGGATCCTGAGAGGTGAGCTACAGGAAATAACACCTGCAAGGAAGGAAAATCCTAAACAGCTCTTCCTCATGTGCCAGGTCAGGATCTCCCGTCTTTTAGCCTGTTGGATAGCTTCAGGTTAAATTTCCAGCCAAATGCAACAAAATAAAACTCAACTTTTTTTCACTATACTGTCCTCCATTTGTGGGAATTTTAACAATTTGCTGGTAAATTCAACTCCTAAGAGTTGTAGTGATGACTAATCACTAACAGACATGTAGTCACAGCTGCTCAGATACTTATTTCTTGTCTAAACCCAACTCTGAATAACTTAAGCACCTTAATAGAAGTAGAATAATAAATACAGTCCAAATATAGGCAGCAATCCAACACAACCATCACAGCTCTCTCTTAAATCCCCCATCTTTCAACAGTGCTCACTGCAATAGCTCTTACCATTGTATAACAAGAATGTGACAGAAAAACAGACTAGGAAAGACTGGCATAGTTACCATATTTACTGCTTTCACATAGTTCTTAGGTTTTTTTAAGCTGAGCACATTCAGGTTTGACACAGATTCTTTCCCCATACAAAGCAATAACTTCCCTCTGCTCTAACAGACTTGGGTAGAGATAAATCAAACACGTATGAGTCTGCTGGGCAGGATGGGGGAAGGGAAACTTTACTGATGATCTGGGCTTTGGTTTTCACCTCACCTTGAAGAGGAGGAGAATCCCAACCATGGCTGCATTACTCTGGTTAGTAGACACTGTCCAAGGTTTCCCAGGTGAGACAGGGCCAGGCCAACATGCTTTCTGGGAGCAAAAGGCCTTGGAGCCAAGTATTCTCCCGAGGAACAGCGAGTATGGGCACCTGGGCTTCCTGTTTCCAAGGGAATAGCAATGGGGTAAGGAATAAAAAAAAAAAAAAAAAAAAAAAAAAAGCGCTATCGGCTGTTAGACAGCTTTGGTTTAATTGGCAGGGTGACTGCATCATTAATGACAACCCCAAGCATCAAAAATAAGTCTTTGTTGTGTGTTCCGAGGATCCCATGAATTACCCATAGGGAAATGAAAACAAAGATATATTTTTGAGCTACACTTTGGGGTTTCTCATAGGTTTTTTTCCATATATTTAGTTTGAATTTTTTCCTGCAACTACAACATCTATAAACATTTTTAATTAAAACCTTTTTTTTTTCAGGTAATCATATGATTACAGCTTTACAAAGATTAAAATCTACAAAATATCAATCTCCTAGTAAAGCTAAAATCAATAGCCTGTCAATTTGTTTGATCTCATATGGCACCAAGTTTATTTTGCTTAGGTTGAATTTGCAAAGAATAAACTCAACAGAAAATAATTCAGTCTCAATAGTAACATATATGTAGCAATGAAGTGGCTACCACTGCTTTGATTTTTTCTTCACAAGGGTATGGGTTCTCAAAACACAGAGCAGCACTTAAGTAATATTTGCAAATTTTGTGGGGGAAAAAAGGCTTGTATGTACCACTATACGCACAGAGACATCTAGCTCCACATATCAGTTCTGACTTCACATAAAAGTTAGGTATGAACTAAAAATCTGTCTTTTAGGGTTTCCCCCCTCTTCAATTTACTTTCATAGACAAAACCCTTCGTTCTTGACCTGGCCTCTGTTATAAAGGTTGGCTCTTTTCACTCAGACATGCAGTGAAGGTAAATCCTGCTGTTGCAGTCCATCAAATAAGTTTCTGTCTCCTCTAACCTGTAATTGAGGTTGTAACAGATGGCTTGGCATTTTGCAAGACCAAAGGTTGTGCAATAGCAGCAGCTTTATTTAAAGGGAAAGATTTATCAGAGCGTGGAATAAGGTAGGAGTTTGTGGAAGATGAAAAAGAATTTCTCACTTTGAAGGAAGACTCAGTGGTACAGCTCATCTGCCTGCGTCTTCTCCATTCTTGTTAGCGCTTTTAGTGGAAATAATAAAACATCCCTGTGTGATTAAGGACTTCCATCTCCTACTGTAATATTGTCAACACCTCTGTTGCCAACACCATAGACTTTCTTGTACTGAGGCCAGGTGGAAGGGCTGTACAACCACTCGAGATGAGGGCTGCTCCGATAGCCTCAAAACTTAACCAGGAGAACCAACATTTTGTGGGTGATTGCTCCTGGCTTGTCATGCAGATTTTTGTGCAGGACCAAAAAACCAGGAGCAGAATACTTGGAGGCAAGGCAATACGAAGGCTCGGCAAAAGCGCTTTTAGCAAACACCACTCAGTCTGGTACAAAATCCAGTCTTTGGGTCAGAGAGCTCCTTCAAATCAACAGCAACCTGTGCTTTCCAGAGGGATCTCAGCTGTCAGCGGGCTCAAGCCCAACTGCAGTCGGATCACACCCAACAATTTGTTTGGGGACAGCTTCCTGAACCAGTTACTTGCCAAGGTTTTGTTTGTTTGGTAACAGGGATGGGGAAGAGTCCTTTATGGCCCTGAGAGAGGTTATTTCAGTGCTGCACCTGGGCACGTCTCAGAGCAGCTCTTCTGTATCGCTCACCCAGAGCGTTTCTCCCCATTTTACATAGCTCCCTCATTTTAAGCCTGTTAAGTGAGTCCAGCTCCCCAGGCAGAAGGGTGGTACCTTCCAACTTTCTGGCTTGCCACGGTCTGTTTATCAGATCTAATGAAGACATTTATAGGTTGATGGTCTGACAGATGCTCAATTTTCTGACTGGATGAGGAAGTCAAACTGTTATATAAGAAGCCAATAAGTACCATTCATTCCTAAAGCAATAAAACACCGCCGCATTTCCAAGTTAATTGGCACAACTGAGCCAGTTTGCTGGGAGTGTATTTAATCAAATTTAATCTTTGGTTAGGGGCTTCTGTAGCACCCTGCACTATACTATCTGAGGATCTAGAATAGCAATGATTGCTATTACAATGCACGCTTCCATAGCTGTATCCAGGATCAAAACATACTGCTAACACAGCAAAACATTCTTGGAGACATTTACACCTTTCCCCATTTGCATACATGGTGGGGGTTAACACACAAGTTTGCCGACAAGTTAAAGTTCAGAAGGTTGTGCCTCTCCTTTACCCAGAACACTGTGGTATTCTTAAAAATTCTGAAAATCATTGGAGATTTCCCCGTAAAAAAAAATCCATCCCCTAATAAGGTTCTCTCAGCACTGGCTGTCCTAGATGTTTACTAGAGGCACTACTTTGCCATCCACCATACGTTAAACTCAGCAGTGTTTTGTGCTAAAGTGCTATAGCTTGATGGGACACGTTTTATGGGTTCATTACAGTGTGCCTCTGGAGTATTGCAAGGCATGAGACCAAAGGCTATGTCCCATTGGCTGCCTGAGTCATTTATTAATGGCCCCATTAAACACTCCCTCAAGCTTTCAATTGCATTTATCCAGTTTTCTTTTAAATTATTTTTTCCCTTTTGACTTCTGCTTCCATAGCTGAAGAGTATCCTTAGGGAGTCACAGCAAGGCGCCTAGATCTAGCGTCTGAAAAGCCCTAAGCCCAGGACCTGGGGTGGAAGTGTCCCCTCCACTGTGGGGCTGGAGACCTTCTGCCACCTGCTCTCCTGCCTCCGATCCCAATGTGCACTAGCCACAAGAGGGGGACAGAGGCTCACCCTGCCTCACATAAACACAGCATGGGGGTCAGGCAAGGGATAGCTAGGCCACCCTCCACCTTCCAGAGCTCCAAAATCTCTCCCTTCAATGACCGAGGAGCCTCCTTTTCTCTTGCTTAGCATCAGCATTCACACTCCCATGCACAGCAGGAATGAAGCATTATTATTAATTGCTTTAAGTGAGCATATAGGAAATCCCGTTCAGGAGTAATTCACCTTTCTTACTGCCATGAACCAGCGATGCTGCGAGATGCAGACCACGAGCCGTACAAACTCCATCATGTTGACCTTCAAGGGCCACCTTCCCCTCCAGAAGATTTCCATCCACTCTGCCACTGGATTAATTGCATTCACAGACAAGAATTAATAGCACTACTGAGCTTTGTGCTACCTCGGGACATAAACACCACTGCTCGGAAGTGACAGAATAAAGGGAAAACTCATAGACCCCTAAATCACTCCCCCATCATTTACCCTGTTGCTGCTGTATTAGGAAATGTCAAGCTGCATCTTTAAGAGTGGACCTGTCTCTGCAGCAAAAGCACAGAAAGCTGGCAGTTGAGAAAGCAGAACGGATGACAGTTTTTGGCAGCGGTTTCAGCTGTCTTGTTGGGTTTTTCAGATTAATCAGCCCCTTTGGAACACTGAACAGATCATCAGGACAATCCCTCAATCCAAGATCTTTTGCAGTGGAAAAAAAAAGTCAAAAACTGGGACAGCAGCATAACAGAGGCAGCTTTCTGAAAGGGACTCGGTCTTGGCTCAGAGAAAGGTCCTTATCAAGACAGTGTCTAAAGCCAATGGCATGTCTGCACCATCAACCCTCTGCATGTGCTCACACATGGTGTGGGTTTTTTCAATGTGATTTTTCAGGAAGCCACGAACTGAAAAAAAGCTTCTCTCCATGCCCCTCAATCCCACCATTTCAAGCTTTGTTAAATACATCTTGTTTCTGTCAGATGCCAAAAATATTGACCATTTTTTTTCAAGGAAAAAAAAACAAAAACAAAAAAAATCCCAAAACTTCCTTCCCCAATATCTAAGACTACATGCATATGCTCAACACATTTTGTCTGAAACATTCAGTTTTACTTTATGTAGGAGACAAATAATCAAGAACCTTGTATTCTCTTAAAAATCCATCCACAGCAGCAAGTTTCCAGAATCTTTGTTTTCCCCCATGAATTCTGAATTCAAGACACTTGCATGCCTAGCCCACCCCCCCCCAAAAAAAAAAAATCAATTTGTGTTAGGAGTTACTTTCCCTGTTTCACATTTCCACTTCTTCAGCACTACTGTTGCTGTTTAAACAGATTTCAGCTCTCCTCTCTCCTCAAAAGGCATCTGCATTTCAAACAAGGAGCACATATTGGCCTTAGTCCCACTATTTACTTGTGCAAGTAGTCCTTTGCACCTGGACAAGTATCTACCAAAGTCAGTGGGTGTTGAGGACTGCCTGTTCTAACCTGGATGCAGAACAAGGTCTGTATTTTATGGATCAGAAAATGTGTATGCAATTAATAATCACATAAGCTATTTATTAGATCATGCAACCAATATTTTCTTATTGCCTTTGCTGGCAGAAAGAGAATTCTGTAGTGTAAGAGCAGCAGAGTTCATTACATCAGTTTAACCACTTGATAATCTGGTATAGCTCTTTATAGCACTTTGTAGCCTTGGCCCACAGTATTTTAAACTTGGGCAAAAAAATATATATAATAAACAACTTTGCCAAGGAGTTTCACCCTTCCTCCATTACACAACAAACTAACAATTAGCTGTTATGCAAGTTTCTGCTCACCATGAAGCGTACACTGCTTTCAGTTTGCCTAAGATTGCATGCAGGAGCCAAAACTGAAGTTACATTAATACATCGTGCTCTTGACCTAAAGGCTGAGCTCCCTGTACTGATGACCATTGCTTTCAACAAGGATTTTGTATCACCTGTGAAACCGCTGTACATCTGAAGATAACTCTTCGCTTTACTCCTGCGTCCTTCTATAGCTTTCACTTCCACATCACGCCAACCAGGTGCTGGCAGAGTCGGAGCCAGGTTTGAGCCGCGACCCCTCCGGCAGGCTCTGCCTGCGCCCGGGCCCTGCGCGACCGCTCGCTGCACTGCTGGGGTAAGGGCACTCGGGGCCAAAGCCCCAGCCGTTCTCAGGGCACACTGCCATGCCACCCACAGAGCCCATTACTCCCCCCAAAAACGGATCCCCAGGCGCAATTGTACGTTCAAGCTCTTTCACCGCAACAACGGGTTTATTTCCAGTAAGAGTGGGCACAACTGACTTAAGGCTCAGCCCAACGAACCAGAACTACCAGACCGCCTTACGACCCGTCAGACTCCCGTGGTGTGGCTATAACTTGACCGCTCCACCACTTCCAGCCAAATGTGCTCTCTCTCCGTCGAGCACCCCGGTCCCTGCCCAGCGGAGCAGCTCGCCAGCAGCAGGCTAAGCCACAGAGGTGTTACTCCTACACTGGTAGGATTCTGCCATCTCCGCCTAATCGGCGTGGGCTTGGCCTGCCCGCAGCTCCCCTGCTAACCCGTGGTGGTGGTGGTGGTAGCTCCTGCTTTTGCCCCCTGATCTTATTTGCTGTGTCCGGTCACCCACCTGTAGCCTGTGATGAGCTGTGGCCATCGCCTCGGAGCTAGGTGGTTCAAATAGGACATGTCAGGGTTGCAAAACATATTACCAGGGAGATGTTCTTATCACAAGCAGTTTTTACAGCAATAGCCCTGAGAAACCCCATCAGAGAAGAAGAGATGACTCAGTCTCGTACAGACACTTTACACATCCAGACATTCTTGCATATGAGAATCTACTGCATATAAAAAAATGACCTCTGACTTTCTGTGCCTCTCCTCTACACTGTCATAAACAAGAATATCATTTCAAGAGATGCTGTCAACTTATATTTAGCCCAGTTTTCTATTTTGTTTTAAAATAAAAGTCTTCTGTAAAGCATAAGACGAATAGAATTAAGAAAACAATTCTTTAAAAGAAAACAAGAAATTGCGCTGTTGCCTTTCAAACCCTTACCCTGTAGCACCGAAAACTTGGAATTGTCCACAAATGAATATGAGACTGACATGATATTTATTATCCAAGCTTAAAATAGCACAGAACAAACAGAATACAAATCATGGCAAGTAAAAATTAATTTAAAAATTCAATTTAATAATCTAACAGTTTAGGGGCAATATGTGGTTTATATTGGCAGTGGCCTTTTAATCTTGCAAATCGTATAATTAAGAAAACTTAATTAGTAAAAGCAGTGTTTAAATATTAGAGCTGTGAAAATATCTCAGAAAAAATTGCAAGTATTGGCTTGAACTTTTTTTAAGCCTTAGTTCTGTGTCTGCATGCACTTCTATTAATATAAATAAAAGGCAGGAATAAATAGCAGAAGTATTCAGGAAATTGTGAAGTTCGAATATTCACAAAACCCAAAATTGTAACTGCTCGCACAAGGGCCTGAGGCACAGCCCAGCATTGAAAAGCAGCAGCTCAGTGGCCCGCTTCTCCACAAAATCTCCCCATCACAGGCAGGCCAGCATGAGAACGGACAATTCTTGAGCAAGCACAGGCCTCCTCTCTTCCCACCACCCATCTCAAAAAGCATGCAAACTACTCAGCCATAAAGAGAAACTAAATAAAATAAAGACAGCTGTCTGATTAAGAAAAGTTGCACGCATGTCTATTTGGAGAGAGCCCTAACTTGTTTCATACGCCCAAAGGAGAACAACGGAGAAGGGGGGGGGGGGGGAAGGCTTCTGGCAATTTTCAATCTTAGAAACCCAAGTTAGCTTCAGACCTGCATTTGAGTTAAAAGGCACCAACACGCCATCACGTCTCCCTATCAGGAGGGTTGCATGAGATTCTCACAAGCTGCAAGTCCTCAGAGCTAAGACATTTATCTCCAGCCCAGCCAGCTTTTAAAAGTACAGAAAAAAATTAAACTCACATTTCCTTTCTCAGCCAGGTAGCCAAGGAGAATCTATGCATGGAAACTCCGAATACTTTGTGCATGCAAATGATACAGGCACTGAAATAATGACATCCACAAAGAATATTCACACTATCCTTGCAGCTTTAGACAAAAGGGGAAAAAACAATGCAAAAAGAAAAAATCATAATGCTGTTACATGCCAAAACATTCTCATCTATGAAATCCCAGGGAGACATTTCTCTGCCTCAGAAAACCAGAAGTCTGGTTCACTTACTACTGGGCCATTCAAATATTACAGAAAAGTTACAGTTTGCAGAAAACCATCTTAAACAGATAGAGCGCTTGACTGCATTTAACGTTTCTTTTGCAATATTTGCTCAAGAGAGCTTTTATTGTTGCTGTTCTGCTTTGGGACACGTATTTCTCTAAAGGGGCGATTTATCATTGCCTTAAAAAAATAAAGAATCTGTGTTATTATTCTTAAATTGATCCAATTCCTTTGTTTCTGGGGGACAATTCTGTGATTTTCGTTTGCTTTACGGACAATTTCCAGGATAGGAATGAAGTAGGACCTTGGAGTGTTTCAAGTCTCTCTTACACCCTTCAAGCCGTGTCCTACTTAATTTGTGCAGAACAGGGCCCCTCAAAACCCACACGTAATCCAGGGCTTCACCCTGCAACTATCCTTTCCCATCCAAACTCTTTTCATCCTGCACCTTTGGAAGGAAATCAGCAGCAACTACAATAAACTGTGGGTGTTTTGGGGTTTGTTTTGTTGGGGGGGGGCGTTGTTGTTTGGGTTTTTTTAAATACAGA
>JANZLQ010000009.1:25612313-25638784 GCA_026212715.1 Elanus axillaris | reverse complement strand
GGGGGGGCGTTGTTGTTTGGGTTTTTTTAAAGACAGACTAATGTTCTTGGAGCCCTGATTTTTATTCTTGTAAAACAGAGGTCGTTCCAAGTAAACGTAACAGAGACAGAATTCTGCTGCTGCAAGTCACACCGCTGAGTTATGAATTGTAGCAGAAACTGAGAGTGACTGCTAGGTAGCCTTAGATGCATTTACCACACAAGTCACAGGACATTCTGAGGTCCCTAAGAGTAGTGGGAGGTTCACGTACTGGTGGTTAAACCAGCACAGAGGAGCCCTTTGCTTTGCCGCTCCCTCAGCCCCCGTGTCCCTTTGCAGCGTGGGCGCATGTCCGAGCTTTCCCGTGTATCTTAAACCCCTCCTGCATAAGGAGCTAATGGGCAGCAGTTATTCTGGTTGTCAAATGTGCCTTTTCAACGAGCTCCTTTTTTTCTGACTTATCTGAAGAGTGCGGTGGTGCTTGGCGGTTGACATCCGGCCCGAAATAATGACATATTAAAGGTTTTAATCTCCTATAATTGGGAAAGGTTGCCAAAGAAAACAGAGGTGCACAAATAGCACCTCCTCATCTTGAATGTGCATTACCCAAACAGATGTCACCAAGTTAATCCATGTGAGCTACTCCGTTCTGCAGTTAGGAAGCCGGGCAAAGTTGTCTGCTTCTCAGACAGCCCCTGCTCTGTCTGTCTGTGCCGACATCTGCGGTAAGAGTGTATCCTGTTCATTTAACCTTCTTCTCTTCCTACAAGCGCACCACGTTTCACAAAGCAAACAAAACACAAAAGATCCAGGTAGTTTTTAGGTCTTTGCACATTTGCAAAATGCCCCAGCATTAGCTGAAGTATGCACACCAGGTATATGCACAAATCTAGTAAGGTTTAATTGGGGATTTATTCTTTCAGCTGCAAAATTATCAGCATGCCAGGGGAACACCGAAGAAAGGAGAAACAAAGATCTGGTCCTTATTTGTACCTGTCAGAGGACTCAAGGAAGGAGGCTGACCAACCAAGAAAATTAACATTTGTTTCTGACAGGGATCTATGCAAAGCAACAGGGTTTTAATTTAGGGCTCTTTTCATCAGAATGATAACAGCTGTCATCTACTGTGCGAGCGCAGTAATTACTGAATCTCCTATGTGGAAAATGAATACCTGATGTTTCATTTACACAATAATATCTCAATCTGCAGTCCCAGAGACAGCCAGCAACATTCCCACGGAACAGCTAACGTACCCCACCTCTAAATTTCTGCAATTTTACAGCCAGCTCCCCCCAAAACTTCAACTGTTTTCATGTTCCTTCCAAGAAAGAGCTGAAGAGTCTGTGATAGTATTTATGACCCTGAAGTTTCAAAATTCAGCTTGATTTATCCTATTCTTTAACAAGCTACTTGAACTATATCAAGTTTTACTAAGTAGCATGAATATACTGTCTCACCTACAATTTTAACCTATTATTTCTAGTCTTCTGTGCCACACATGGAGAAGAGATTTTTGTTCCATTCTCTATCAACACATCAGCACAAGAAAATAAATAGAAAACCACAGACTTGGGATTCAGACATCTTTTTGTTTTGTTTTAAACAGAAACATTTGTATATATTTATCAATCAAATTGTAACTACCTGAAAACAGAGCTTGATTATAGATCTAATTTCTCCAAAAGTTGAAGAACTTTTTTTTCCTTTTTAAAATAATCAGTTCTGATCCAGTTTCTTAACAAAAAGAAGATTGGGTTTTGAAAGTTAAGCAGCCTGACAAAAGGATGTCATGCTTTTGCTTACTAATAGAACAGTCTAACTAGCATCATTATGGGAATGAAACTAATTAAAAAAAAAGTATTTCCATCAAAACACATGTAATTGCACAGTAGACATCAGTTTAAAAGTATATGTTTCCTGATCATTAAAACAAGTGAAGTAAAATTATATGTTTTGCAGAACTGCTTGTACCAGCCTGGGCTGTATTATGAGGCAGGGGGCCAAGAGCTAAGTATTTCCAACCACTGAAAAGTACCAGTAATTCCTGTATAACCTCACACCTTGGAGAGCAAAATCATTTCAGTGTATTGTGTTGGTTTTTTCACCAATTGAAGAGGATGTGGAAAATAACTTTGGATTAGATAAATCACTTGGAAACCTATTTCAATCAATCATTTCCCCCTTTCTAGCCATGCCCTGAAGATGTTTTGCCTACAACTGGTTTGCATTCAAATGAGTAAGCATGTACGCCTTTTGCATACACTACCATGCAGCAGCATGCTTCGATTTGACAAAAGGTGCCTACCACTCCATACATGCCTTCATACAACTGCTTTCTGCCTAAAACTTTCATGTAGCAGTTTCTGATTTTAGAGTTTGATCAATGGTCAGCACGAAAGCAGGGGGGTGGGAGCCTAAAGATCTAGTTTTGATAAAGTCAACCGAGTTTTGTGTTAGGCAGCAGATAAACATGAAGTGCCTAATTTATCTAAGTATTATAAGGCATGGTCTTAAATCCTATCAATTCCAATGCCTTTTCAGCCAGCTTTTGACTGTCTTGATTAACGTACAGCTTGAGTTTTCAGAGAAGCAAAAGAATTGGGGCATTCATATCCTTCAAGAAATCAAATGAAACCTGGATGTACAAAAAAAAAAAAAGTTTCTATGAAGAGCAGCCAAAAGTCAGCCTGAAGGAGATGTTTGAAACAGAGATGGCCAAGAAACAGGTTTTCTATTTGCAAAATAAAGTCAAGTTCGAGTGAGAGACAGACAGACAATATGATTCTTTTCTATATCAGCATAATTCACAGTTTAATTTTTTTTCTTCTCTCCTTCAGAACAGTATGTTCTGTTAAATGTTTTTAGTTTCACCAATAGGTGGTTTTTCTGGAGAAGTTGGCAGGGAACTGCCAAAGAATTTCTTGACCATGTTTCATTTAAAGGAAGATGCTTCTGTAGAAGAAAAGCTTGCAATCCAGAGCAGGAAAATTAAGCTGACAGGCTTGCTTGGGATAAGGAATGATTTTTCAGTAACAGAAGTTACAACCTTTTAAAATTACTTATTTTACCTCATGGTGCAAGAGTGCTTACAGCAGTTATTAAAAATATATATAATCATAAAATCAGAAGAAGAACAGGGCTGGAAGGGATCTCAAGCAATCTTCCAGCTATTCCCTTTCTCATTCCAGATTGATGTTGTCTAATTTTTTTCTGCAGCTGAAACTCACAATCTATTACAGATATCCTCTTACTGCTAAATTATTTTTTTTTGCTGATGTCTGGCTTTATATTCAAGAAGTTGCTTCTTGTGGATGAATGGATACAGAGAATCAATTCTCTTGCCTCTTTTTGAAGGCTGGTAATGCCTTCCTGTCCTTGGCTGCAAGCGAAGCAACCCCAAGTTCAATCTTGTTTTGTAAACTCTTTTTCCCCAAGTTTCTTATCTTTTTTCCTTCCTCTCTAGACACTCTTCTTGTGGTCCATTATCTTTCCCAAAGTTGAGCGCCTAAATCTGGATACAGTCTTCCTACTAACGCTTTACCAGTACCAAGAAGAGTGGAAGATAACCTCTGAACTTTTATGCATGGTTTAGTCTATTTATAATATTTAACTTCTTTTGGTAACAGCATAATGTCAATTCATGTTCAGCAGGTGCAGGTACAGCCACTGCAACCCTCTGTCAAAATGCAGGCACAGACAGGTTTTCCTGCTGGGATCTCCTAAGATTAAGATTTGTATTCCAGAGAGCTTCGTCTCCAAAAATTGAGCTGAAAATCTGAATGGACGGTGAATATTTTTACTAATAAACATAAAATTGTGCATCTGCACTTAGAAGATGGTTTCCAAGCGTTCTGTAGAGATGCAGTTAATGGGGGGTTGTTTCTTTTAAATATAGCACATGACTATTAATATTTTGTTCCTTATTAGCTAGTAGTTGCTCACTTTGAGTGAAACAAATGGTCAGAGTGCTACGAAGTCATCAGTCACTGCTTGTTGATTTAAGTCTGCATTTGGGTCTCAAAAAACCCCAGTAATACAAGTGGAATATGGTTTTCTAGGTTAATTTTCAATGTTGCAAACAATATGTTTGCTAGTACAAAACAGTGATTTAAGCAACTAATTTTAGGTCACCATCTATGTGTAAATTTGCCTCTGAAAGCACACCTTAAATAGTAGTCATCCTTCAATTTGGAGACTCAAATTACTATTTCATCAGCAAATGCTTTTGTTAGGAGCACCACTGAGTAATTGCAGGGCCTTCATGATGCTGTGCCGTGATACTTTTATCTTGTCACGCAATTTACTATCATACCTAGGTGGTCTTTGAGATGGGACATCTCAAAAGCAGAACTTTTGTCCTTTCTACAACTATGGTCAACAGAATCAATTCTTTCTCGTTCACTCAAGATGCAAGATTAGGAAGTCAGATGGTAAAGAGTGCAGAGTAAGCAGAACAAATAAGCATGTTTGTCAGCTGCATGAGGAGTTATATGCTCCACTTACTATCTTGAAACCCAAGACAAAGGATGTCCTATGTACTGCTGCATTGTCCCGGCTCTGCATCTCCAAAGCCTAGAGTTAAGTTTAAACAAGAAAAAAATTTATTTAAGAGGTGATATAAACAAACATTAACAGCAAGTAGCAAGTGTTTTAAACGGAGTTACTCCTTCAGTTCTCCAAAACAGGAATTTTCATCAATGCAATTTCCTGAAGTTTAGAAAATGACACAGCCTTGCTTTGACACCTGTCCTCCCACACTACCCGTCACAGAACAGCACACAAGGGACATTCCCATGTCCTGTTGCCAAATCCACCGCTGCCAACATATCTACAAGCAAAAAGTTTTCAAAATAAAACACAGTGTACGACAGGTTGGTTCATTTGCTGAGGAAATGTCAATTTTCCCATTTGACATACAGTTGAGGAGGAGCAACCCCACTTGCAAAGGGAAGGCAATTGCTCAACTAAGCATGCACTGTGGCAATTTTTGCGTAATTAGCAGAATACATTTAGTCTTAACCTTCTTCTGATGAATTCAGTCACACCTGTTTATATGAAATCAATTAAGAGACCTTAATCTTCTTAGACAGTTTCTAGTACTCCATCCACAGGTTCAGGCCTGTTTCTTGTATTGCGAAGTTTAAATTATATTAAAAAGAAACAATTATCCTATAAACATGAAGGCCTAAATTATGACTTAATAATTAAAACCAGTTACACTTTTAGTCTGCAGCCTTTTGGTGGCCAGACACATATCAAACAGTGCTGTCCACTTGGATTCTGAAGAGCAGAGGGGTGAGCAGAATAATCCCAAAGCAAAGTCAGCATGAACATGTCTATGTGCCCGCCCTGTGCAGGCATGCGCCAGAACACACATTTCTGAGCCTGGATCTGCTGAGGACTTGTGGAGTGATGTAAGGGTAAAGTCTGGTATTGGGGTCATCCAAGGAAAGGGAACCCAGACTGCCTCCCCAGAGCATCCAAAATCCCCCTTCTTACAGAATGATCTTTGAGGAAGGACTTAGTTTCACCTTACTTTAAGCATGTCCTCAAAATGGACACTGACAGCAAGTCAGATACTTCAGAAGTGCCTGTATTCCTTCACTATGAACGGAGCCTCCACAAGAAGCTCAGGTTGGACGTCTGGAGTTTGAGGAGACGAATCCCACCATTAGTGGAGGTGTACAAACATCACCAACAACTAGTGAAAGAACAAGGTGTATGAATCCCTGCTCACCTGTGAAGTCAGAAGCTACCTGATTAGTCGAAGCTAAAAAAAGAATAGTGTTACTAGTCTCCATTGGGCATAGTTTGTGGTTTATAGCATGAAGAGGCCTGGCAGAGTTCTATGCCAAAGAAGAATTTAAATCTCACATCTGTGTTTGTTTCTTGGATCTACTGTGCTGGCAAGTGAGTCATCCTAAGAAACCTTAAATTACTTTTCATCGTACATCTAACACTATAAAAAGCGTTGAATTGGTGTCCAGAAATAGTTCAACCTGAAGTATGGTCTTAGGACTCTCACAAGACTACCTAGAGGCACATGTATGAAAGTTGCTCGGAGGACACTGAAGATTTTGGAGCAAAACCTGTTTAACTTACAGGACTGCATTGAGGTAAAACAAAACAATGAAATCAATGGCTTGAACTGAAGAAACCCCGCCATGTAGTTAGTACGTATCACATGCGAAAACTGACCCTCTCCACTAGGTCTCCTTGGAAGTCAAGGTCCTGCTCAGTGTAAATACAAGAGTTTCTTTTGCAGTAGTGTACATGCTATCTTTCAAGCCATGTTCTTTACACTGTTTTTAGACAGTGGATGAAAGAAAGGGGGAAGAATTAAAAACAAAAAAACCAAAAACAACAAAAAGAACAGGAAAACCCCTTTCCCCCCCCCCCCAACCTCTAGAAAGGGAAAATACCAAGTAGCAGCTAAAATCTGTTTGAGATCAGCTTTTGTTTTATAAACTTTGGGTTTCATTCTAATTGTTAGGGAGACACATAATAACTGGCTTTAACATAATTTTCCTTGGACTATCTCCCCAAAGCCACAATTAATGTAAATACCAGTGTCTTGTTAGTAATTTCCTTTCATCGGTAAACACTGAAATGCAATGATCCGACCACAAATCACAAAGCAAATAAGCTTGCAGTGCTGTTCAAGCTACACTGTTATTATGCAGTTTGTACACCAGAGAGTTGATAAGGGAGATGTTTTGTGAATAGGAGAATTCTTTGACTACTTGTAAGGGTTTCATTACATGAGAAAGGAGTAACTCTCATACCCTTCCAAGCAATGGAAATAGCAGCTTCTAGAGGCACTTACACATAAGCCAGCTTGAAGGTGTAAAATCAGAGTCAGGTCTCAGGAAGTCAAGAGAAACCTGGCGTAGGTGTGGGATCAGAGACCAGACTACGGTGTCTCTTCTCTGGTCACAACCTGAAGGGATTTACTCTTGCTCATGCATTTTCTTCAGTTGCTTTTGAGGGGCCTCTAGCAATGGGCAACATACACCCACAGCGGGAGATGACTACCAGCTTCTCTGTCTCTGCTGTGTGCTAGGAGACCGATGGTGGAGGAAGAACGATGTCCAGTATGAGCAAGCCTCAGTCTTTCTAGCTTTGCTATCACTACGCATCTCATGTTCTAGCATTGACTTGCTGGTACGCAAAAATACAAGTACTTTAATACCCCATTTTCACTTTATAACTGGATGTATGTTTAACAGCCAAAGCCACACATCTCCAGTCAAACAAACAAAAGACTGAACATCCAAATAACTGAAGGAGATTTCAGTCTCCCATCAGCCAAGTTCCCTCTTTTCCAAATCACCTCTTCTCTACCAAACACTCAGTCATACAGAGAGAGAGAGGCTACTAAAATATGCAACAGTAGAAGATGCTTTCCAGGGAAAAAAATTTAAATCTTTGCCTAAAATACAATTGGCACATACACACAGCAAAACAAAATCTGACTCCATGACCAGACTGCAGTACTTGTGTGGCAGGACCATTGACTGCAATAAACACCGGGGATACATTTCCAACAGAGTCTTGCCTTCATTCAACTGCAGCCAATATAATTCTGACCAAGTAGAAATCCTTGGGTTTAACGTAACATTTTATAAAGGGAACGGTTCCATCCCTGTTCTTCCATGCTGCTCTATCAAGTAGTCCCTCAAGAGCAGTTACAGAGCCACCATTTACCAGTAGGGCAGAGCTGCCATTCTGCCAACAGGGCCTCAGGAGTCTGTTCCCAGGCAGGGAAAGCTGACACTAATAGCTGTGAGGAAGAAGATGGAGGGATAATGAAATTAATCCCTTTGCCTTTCTAAGCAACCTAAGTAACATCCTTCCATATCTGAGCATCTTGCAGTTCAGTCTACCTCTCTTCAGGGTGAGCATGCAAAATAGGCATGATGCCTTGTTTTCAAGGATAAGAAGGGCACATGCCAAGAGGTGAAACAATTTGCTTGTGGCAAGACATTTGGACATGAGGAAATGAGGTGCACAGCTGTATTGTAGGCTACAGTTTTCTGCCAAGATGCTTTCTGGACTCTCTGGCATTGATCTCTGCATGGGTTAACTTACTCTGCTGGTGGAAGGGAAATTTTCTTCCCATACCCCAAAGTGCAGAGCTAGGTTATTCTGCCAAATAAGCCAGTCCCAACCAGCTCGGGTATCTCTGTGCTGCGTTACAGTCCGCAACGTAGACATTTATCACATCTTCTCAGGTCAGAGATTACTGCCTAATCCCTTTGCCACATATCCCTGTAGGAACTTCACGGTACCAGGGCTTTGCTCATCTCTACAACTAATGGTTTTGCAAGGCCCCAACTACTTTGCAAGGATTGCAAAACATGTTTGAACTTGTACATTTTCCCAGTCACAAAGTGTTGCTCAGGCCCTCCCCCTGTCCCACAGCGTGTTGGCACGAGGGCTGGAAAATAAGCCAAAAGAACCCCCCTCCAAAACCCCACCCCACCTTGGAAATCAATACTGTCTCAAAAACTGATCAGATACATGTGGATGCAGACGCACAGAACATGAATTTATCATCCTTGTGTCTTCTTACATTCCCTTTCCCCTGTCACTTTTCCTCTAGGCTATTTCTATATTCTAACTCGAGCTCTAATTTCTACTCTGGGTTTTCATTATGCTCCTGGTGCAAGAGCTGCACATCCCTTTCCATCTTGCTCTCGCCATGTAGTTAGAAGCGCCTATTGATGATTCACAAAGGCTTGCAACCTCGCTGCAGTACATTTCTCAACTTTAAGCTCCTCCAGCTCCCTGTTGATCCAAATCACTCTGAATTTTATTACCCTCTTTTGTGTTGCCTGACTCCCTGACCCTGTAGTTTATGGTTAGTCCAACCTTCGTGTTTCCATCAGAAGACGCTTCTTAGCTAACATTAGATTCAAGCCTTTTGGAGCTGCTGCTGCAAGAGAAACCCCTAAGAAATCCTGAAGGGTGGAACTGGGGGTACTAACAGCACAGGAGCAATAAGCTTGTTCCCTAGCAAGCATGATCAAAATGATGGAACTTGCCAGAAGTGTCAGTTGCCCAATTTTTGTTCTTATCAAAGCTAAAGGGTTTCCTTCACATCCTTTAATTACTCAAATCTTACTTAAGGAACGTGGTTCAAACAAACAAACATAAAAAAAAAGTTACAACAACGTAGCATGATCTTGACATACAAGATGTCAGAACCATTATAAGCCCCTTTATTCCAGAATGATGTCTTTTGTGCTTAGAGGCATGCTTGCTATTCATAGATCTACTGCTCAGCTGTTCCAGTTTTTAGTTCTGCATAAATGCCCACTCATTATGTCCAGAGGGTTTTGCCTGTAGCTTTGTGTTTGTAGCCTTGAGGCAAATGTCTTGATGGCTTAGGGAACTCGTAGCGAATGACCAAATAACATCGGATTTTCCACAGCAACGAAGCCATTATGGGACAGCATTTCTATGTAACAGCACCCTTCAGTGTGCAATCATTATAACTAAGGATTTAACCAGGCTCTGGGGACATAACAAAATCACTTTGAAGCCAAAAATCCACAGTGAAATCTTAAGCATTAGATTTCTGAAATGCTTCTCAGAACTGCTTGAGTCAGGCAGCTTTGTCAGTTACAGTAAAACCAAGCGAAGGGGAAGGAGTTTTGTGCACATCTTAAGAATGAATCCAAGTATTCAGACCTGTGCATGCAGAGCTGGGAGCGCAGCATGCATTCGCTGCACACAGTTTTTTGCAGTTGCATATGGAGCCATCATAAGCACACACACAAGTCCTGGTTAACATTTTTATTTTTAAGCACAGAATTTTAGCTATTGCTGTACATTGCTTACAATTTTGAGGAAATACAGTAGTTAGGCTGTAGGAGATTACAACAAGCCTTTGTAGTCCTCGTAGCCCGGGGAATCCAGAGCCTGAAACCTGGCCTGTTTCAGCTGTGATACTCCCCACTGACTGACTGAGGACTTGATCTGCTGAGCTCCTGCTGAATTAGAGGTCTGTGCAGATCACGTTTACAACGGAGGAAGAAGGAAAGTTTGTGATAAAAAGAATCAAGGATATGACATAAGTGCTGGGCAAAAAGAGCGCCGTGCGAGTGTGGTGGGTTGACCTTGGACTGCAGGCAGCGACCCACCCGGCTGCTCCCTCACCCCCCTCCTCAACAGGAGAGGAAAGAAGATGAAGAAGCTCATGGGTCAAGGTAAAAACCAGGGACATCCCTTACCCGTTACTGTCACAAGCAAAACAGACTTGACTGGGGAAAACTAATTTAACATATTGCCAATTCAAATAGATTTGGATGACGAGAAACAAAGACAAAATTAAAACGCCACCTCATTCCCCCTTCTTCCCAGGCTCAACCTCACTCCGGAGCGGCAGGGAGTGCACGGGGCACAGGCCTTCCTCCCCGCAGCTCCTTCCCCCTCACTTTTCCCCTGCTCCAGCGCAAGTCCTCCACGGGCCACAGGAGATCATCTCTTTTCTGGCACCTTGAGCACCTCCTCAGGGATGGCAGGGCTGATTCTCCCACTTTTTCCCCTCACTGCCGGGCAGCATTTTGCCCTTTCTTACACCTGTTTTCACGGCGGCCCCCCCAGCATCACCAACAGGCTCAGCTGCGGCTGCTGAGGAACCAGCACAGGGCAGCTCCTCGCCTCTCCTCAGAGGAGCACGGACACCCCATCCAGCAGGCGAAACACAGACTTTGAGAAGCCATAAAGGAAGCCTGGGTCTCTCCAGTGAGGGCACCTCTCAAACCGAAAGGGCAATTATAGCCAAAACCCATCAAAACTTCCTCCCCGCTCTTTGCTCTGCAAGGGCCAGACTGCACTTACACAGCGGTACATCCGTGCAGACTTGCAACAGGAGAGTACCCCCGCACCCATCCCAACCACCCTCGGTGCCGAGAGCTGGGAGAGGAGCTCATGTGGAAAGAGCGGCTGTTTTGACGAGGAGCGTGTGGAATTAATCATATGCGAAGCAATCTGTGCGAGGCAGCCCGCACCCCTCATCCAGACCTCACGCGGGGCCATTGTTAATGAGCTCCCTGTCGTGGCACATGAGAAACTCCACCGGTGCTTCGAGGAGAGAAGGCAGGACACCTGCCTGCTGCACATATGGCCACTTTCTCCCAACAAAGGCAGGGGAATGAAATTCAGCCGGGGACAGAGCGTGGAGTGGCATGGTTCAGAGAGCACAGTGCCCCACTTCCACCATTACCGAGAGAGCAAGAACAAGGCACGAGCTTCTGGCTGGTTCTTCGTACCCCTTAACACAAAGCACCCCAAGAAAGCCAGCGTTTTACCCAGCACACATCCCTGAAGATGCGAAGCTGTGCTTTGGTAAATCTGCAGAGATGCTGAGGGTCGGATAAGGGCTGCCGAGACGAGGCAGGAAGTTGAAGCATGGATCAGAAATGCACGACTGCGTGGAAAAATCAGAGGTGCACTGAGACAAGTGACCCTCTTGTATAATAAGGTGATGGGGTCCGGCACTGGAATGCGATGGAAAAGAGGCTCCCAGTCACATCCCTCCCCAGTTTGTAACCCTTGCACACAAGGGCTGTCGTATTTTGACATGACTCAGAACAGCTAACTACAGAGCAGGGTTTCATCTGACTGCGCATCTCGCCCCAGATACAGCATGATTTTTGCATCTCCAAGAAGGCTGGATTAATAGCAGCAGCCAGCAACATCACTGTCACAACAAGTTAGCGCTGCCAAGAGAAGTAACAGGAAGAATAACCTCTATACTACAGAGGCTTACAAAATGGTTCAACCCAGCGGCATCGCTAGGCAGTATTTTAGCTCAGCAGTGACTCACCATAAACGCTCACATGCTCCTCGTGCTGGAAAACGCTGTGGAAGCCTCCCCTTGGCAGGTCCTGCAACAGCCCCGCCGTGGCCAGGCTGCAGTCGGCACAGCCTGGAAGAGCAGCTGTGCATTTTACCCTCAGCTTCTTCCCTCCCCAGGGATGCAATTTCCTACCTGCCTGGTGGCTCTGGATTTTAACCCCAATGGAAGAAAGAGTCTGGGCCTCAGGGGGTTTTTAGGTACATATTTTTGGAAGGATGTACGTTCTTTGAGACGTTTCCCTTGTATTGTAAAGGTCGGCTAACACGTGCCAGAGGGAACACTCTCCTTTCACAGTGGTTAAAAAACAAAAAAAAAAAAAAAAAAAAAGGAGAGAAAGAAGTTTAGTGCTTTCCATTATTTGCCCAGTTCGGGCTTCATAACTTCTCAGGTTTCCTCCTCAGACATAAGAACCTTCTTTCCTTCAAACTGCACTTTTGGATAAGTTGAGAACCACAGCTATTTTGCCTACAAAGTACTTGGGACACCAGTCCCAAAGTTGCCTGCACATGACCATCTTTCAAGCCTCAGAAATAAGTACAGGACACAAGAGTCAACTGAAGAGATTTACAGCAGCCAGACATCAAATCACCAGCTCCAGGAATCAGGTCTCACACCCAGCAGCACAGACTGGTTTGCTTGACTCGTTATTGTCATGTGGCTCATTAAACTCCAGAGAGGATGTTCCACAACATCCCGGCTCCAGCACACCATTTAATGACCATTTCCACCTTTCTGAGCGGAACATGAGTTGACACCCCAAAACACACACTGACCCAGGCCATATTTAGAGTCCAAGGACGTAGGAACCACGTGAAGTCAGCTTTTCTTGCGTTGTCCTGAAAAGAGTAGTACAATCACACAGCCCATCTTGGATCTATGCAGGGACACACTTGAAAAAGCAGGGATATAAACCCCAGGGAAGAATTGGAAGAAAGCAGCAGAAAAACATACAGAGTGTTGCAAGTTAAATGAGCCATATTAGCACAGACATGGAGCTACTCCTCCACGCAAACCTCTCTTTCAACATGTTTGTTTGTTTCCTTTTTTCCTGTTTTTAAGTTTGCACCCTGGTACAAGGCAGGAGATTTCCCACTCCCCAACCAGTAATTTTACGAGCCTTATTTCATAAGAGATGGAAAGAGGAAGGAGAAGAAACATAATAAAAGCGTTCAAAAGTTAAACTGTTTCACCAGACACAAGCCCAGTTCCTTGTACAACCACTTCATATTGGCCAGGCCGACAGTACAGATATCCTGTCCGTGGCACTTTCAGCCCAGGACCGCAGTGCAGGCCCACTCGCCCTCTCAGCTCTCCTATGGCAAGCAGCTATTTGCCTTTTTAGACATGTCTTCCCCACCTGCGAAGTGCTTACGTGTTTCACTGCTATTTATTTCAGTAACAGTTAGGGGCCCTAAACACGTGCCTGATCCGACCATAGATTCTTCGGGTGTAGCTCACTAACACCACACAGATTTACATCTCCTGCATCCGGAGCAAGCAGCTGCCGCAGCCTTTCCCTCTGCACAGACAGATGAATACACCCATGTACACGGGCAGAGCTGTGGACACCATTGCCAAGTCCCAGGGAAAAGCTGAAGACCACAACTTTGGGATTCCTGCAGGGAGGGGTTGAGCAAGGGATTAGTAAACCAAACCCTGCTAAAACAAAGCCTCTCAGGAAATCCAATACTGCCTCTCATTCAAGTCTCTTCATCACCTACAAGTACAGGGCTGTGCTGGAAGCAGTTTGGTTGGTTGTTAAATCAGCTATTAAAATTGTAGCCAGTTCCTTAAGCAACAGCTGAAAATAACTTGCAGCCAGCTCTGCTGCCCAGCCTGGCCACCCTATTCCCAGAGAGGGAGCTGGGCACCTGCCCTACCACAGCCCAGAAGCCTCGTGTGCCCCCAAGTTCCACACTTTTAGGGGAGCAGAGGACTGAATTTCCAAGCCCACATTTACATCCAGCCAGCAGGGACATTTTTTGCCTTCCGCCCTACCCAAAGTGGCAAATTTCTCAGTTTTTTTTGTTTTTTTTTTTTTTTGACGCAGCAGCTGTATCTAACAAGGTCCACGGCCATAGCTACACTTTGGGATGTTTATCAGGTTTTCACAAGCACCAGCCAGCATTTTCTAATGCGTTGCAGCAGAGACAACATCCAAGCCTTGCAGTAGAGACAACATCCAAGCCTTGCAGTTTCTGAGAACTTTTTCTCCCCTCACCTCCACATATCTTTCAGCGAAAGAACTCGTGCGGGATTAGCCCCTACGGGAAGCAGTAAGCCCAGAGGAGGAGGCACATAGAGCTGAGGAACAAGTCATCAGCAGTGGCCTTTGCACGAAATCCACTCACTCCCAGCGAGCCAGCACTGGCCAAGTCTTCAAGTAAGGTGCATTTCTGGAGATCACAGGCCATTTACTGACCTCTGCATTAGCATCCAAGTCACCCACTGTAATTAAGCAATGTAAGAAAGCCTTGGGTTTGCGACTCGTCAAGCTTTGGCAATCCTCTGTGCCACAGCCCTGCTGCGGAAGGAGGGTTTTCTCCTACGTGCGGCATCCAACAGGTTTGGAGAAACAGCTCCTTCAAAAGGGACGAGTTTCCCCGTCACTAGTCCAATATTTGCCTTCCGTTTCTGATCCTACCCCGGGTTGTTGTTTCCCCAAGTACACTATGACAGATTTCCAAATCGGATAGTCGCCTCTGAAATCGTTTCAAACCCAGTTACTGACACTGTCATTTCGGAAGCCACCGGTTTCCGATATCCCATTTCGGTAAAGCTCTTTCACCTATTTTCCTCCCTTTTATGCAAAAAGAAGAAAAAAACCCGTTTCCTCAGTTTTAATCTCGTAAAACACATTATGCAAATTTAGGGGGTTTATGTAAGCCGATGGCCTGCGGCCACATCACCCCTGGCCCCAGCTGGGATCTCGTTACCCCTCCCGGCCCCAACAGGCCGGGGCCCGCCCGGCGCTGGCTGCGAGACCTCCGGAGCCAGCCAGGTGCTGCCGGGAGCCGGGCGGGGAGCCCGTGGGTGCCCCCCCCCGCTCGAGTCAGCGCCCACGGGGCGGCGAGCAGGACCCAGCGGCGGCGGGACCCGCGCTGGCCGCGGCAGAGCCCGGGTCCCCACGCGCGGAGGCTTCGGAGCGTCCCCGCTGGCGGCGGCTCGGCAGGCAGAGAGGCTGGGGGTGAAAACCCGGTGGTTTTCAAGAGGGCGGCACGGGAGAACATCTGCCGTGTCCTGAGCGACCCAGACAAAGCGCTGCGTGAAGCGGTCCAAACAGCTGATCTCGTTTTCTGTGGGTTGGTTTTGGTTGGGGTTTTTTTCCTCCCTCTCTCGTGCCTTGAGCTGCAGGAGAAGAGTAAGTGGAAAGGAAAGCCCAGCGCTGATTTCACGCGTTTCCCTCGCACCCAACGGCTCAGTCTCATCTTTACCTTTCTGATGCAATTCGCCATGCCACACCTTGCCAGCAAACCCGAAAAAAAGGGATTGGTTTTAGCTACGCTTCTGCTCCTTTTTAGCACCACAATCGCACAAGTCCTCGAGAACACCCGGCAGAGCTCTTTTTCACTTCGAACGTTAACAGAGATCGCTGATCACCCTGAGCCCTTCCCCAGCCTAGCAGTTTTCCTGGAGTGAATCCCTGGAAACACTCTGCAGGGAAGTTAACAGGAGTGCCTCTCAACAGCTTTACCAGGATCTTATCAACTTTTATCTTGCACCAGACAAAGCCACTAAGTACAAGCGTTTATTTGCCAGACAATACAAAGATTTCCTACTATTAGAGCTAGAAAACAGCACTTGAGGCTCCGAAGGGGAGACCCTACCGCTTACATAGAAGCATGCATAATTTTTTTCTCCTCCTTTAACGTCTTCGCAACGACCTCATACACATGCAGATGCACCCTGCCTGCAGGCGCCGCACCCCAGGGCAGACGGAGAAGCCTTGCCTCTTACCTTGGCCGAAGCGACGGTGCCGGCAAGTCCCGGGGAAGGAGCTACAGCCCAAAGTGGGCTCAGAACGGAGTGTTTCGGGCTTCAGGCTGCTGCACGGCTGAAGTCAATCAGCCCCAAACCCAGCTGACCCCCCTCACTTCATCAGATGACCTCATAGCCTAATTCCTAAATGGGCTTTAGCCCGGGCTTCTAGGAACTCGTGTGTGAGGTCTGGAAAACAGGAGCCTCCCCAGGAAAGCAAAAATGGTAGCTCTAAGTAAGGCCTCTGTCCACGTTACATCTTTGCCTGTGTCACATTAACTGGTTACAGCCTAGTGAAAAGCTATAAAATTTTAACATAACAAGACTTCCACTGTGAGAGGGCTTTTTCCTCTTATGAGGGCAGGGCCAGAACCCATCTGCAACGATGTTTTCAATACTATCCCCATTGGGGCTTCTTGTTCAAGGCTGTAAAGAACCAGAGCCTCGTCCAATGTGCTTCTGGTATAGAAAATACCCAGATTTGGGCTTAAATGCCAAAGGTTACTTGGCATTGGGCCTCTGATGTAAGAAGCCCCTGCTGAGAGGTTTGGTGGTCGTCGCTTTCTTAGGACACACTGGGGTAGGTGTCCAAATACTGGACAGTGGCTTCTGGCAGTTTAGGACCTGCCCGAGGTCTCACTGAGACATTGAGCCATCTGCCTTCCTTCGCACCTACGTGCACCTTGATCCCTGAACACAGTTTCCTGGCATCTCCAGCTCCGAACATCCTCCAGCTTCCCTCATGTTTTCTCTGGATTCCACCACACCTTAGCCTTAAATATAGAGCACCGTTTTGGGGTAATTAGAGATCCTTAATTAATTAGAGTTATAGATTTAAGGACTCAAAGCTTGACAAATGAGCTCAGGTAAATTTTGCTGCAAGAGCTGGAGAAAATTACTGGTCCCGGGTACCTGCCCTACCCCTCTGCTGGAGGTTAATTACTGTTTCCCTTGCACAGCCAAACCCACCTGTGCCTCAATCCCAGCTGCTCCAGCTCAGTCCAGCACCCAGCTCAGCTCCAGCATCGCCCGGCCACCAGACTTGCACCAAGGCGCGGGGCTCTGCTCTGCCTCGGCCCCTCTGTCCTCCAGCAGAGGCTGGCAGCAGGGCTCACGGCTGCAGGTCTTTTCCTTCACCCCTCGCGGCTTTTTCAGTCTGTGGTCTTCCAGCAGCAGAGGTGCAACAGCCCGACACAACGTAAAGGGCATCTTACTACCTTACAAAGGTAAAATACTGCATTTCACTGGCTGTTCCTCCAAACCTGCACTGTTAGAGTGGTTTGGGTGGTTTTTTTCCTTTCTCTATGGAGTTGATGTGATGCAAGGGAGAAAGGACAGGACGAGGACCTGGCAGAAGTGGTTTCTGCTCCCAGACAGGCACCATCCTGCCAGAGGGCTGCAGTCACTTTCCTTTCTCTCTGCTTTAGCACCCCTGTCTATAACAAGGGAGCTGGCATCATTTTAGACCACTTTCTGTTGTAACTGAAGAACCTTTCAATTAAACAGAAAGCTTTTTTTTTTTTATCGCAGTGATCAGCTGAAGAACACTACCTTTCCGATCCTCTTCAACTGCTACTTTTCCCCTCAGTTTTATGCCAATTGACCTGGAAATATAAGATCTAAAGCTCACATAAAAGATGACTTCTGTTATTGTGTTCATTGTAGATCTCTGAACTTGCTGCTATATTGATAAACAAGTGTTTGAGTTTCACCGCAGAGAGAGCACATGGTAGCATGACTACATGGTTTTCATTTTAAATTATGGGCAAAACGGTCAATCGAAGGGAATATTCAGGAAACATGTAATGGAATACTAGTAGCCTGTGCGCAGGGCCTTCAAAAGAACCAGTTAAAAAGGTCTGTTAGCCAAAAGAGGAAAAACTGAATACTCATGGCCAGCCCTTACACAACAGTGGCCCACGGAAACAAGCTGGAACATCCTTGCAAGACATGCAAGAACAGCCGGTGGATGCAAAATGGCACGTGAAACTGGGAGAAAGCTTATTTATATAACCCTATGAAAGTGAAAATGAAAGAAGGAGAAGGCAGCAAGCGATACTGAACAGGATGTAACGATTTGTTAAAAATATGGTTCCAGTGTAGGCCCCGTGTAATTTCTACAGAGTTGGTCATCCATCCAGCTACATGGATAACGTGACGTTAGGCAATAGGCAGCAGCAATAGACAAGCACCATAGAAATGTTATGACAGACCACAACTGGTTTGGATAACGCACAGATTTTGCAAAGACACGGTGTATCTGGCTGTGGCCAGGGTTTAGGAACAAGTTCTCATTTGCATGGTTCCATATGCATTTCCTGTGGTTCACCACCAAGCCTTGGATCACAATCCCAACAGGACCCCAGAGCGCTTGGCAAAACTTGCTCCAGGGTCCCCGTACAAAAACCTGCAAATATCAGTGAACAGAAACATGTTGTACTTGGGAGAGGGAAGCATCTTTGTCCCTAGCTTCATAACGTTCTTTTAGTGAAGTAACAGTTCTGGGACAAAATCTTAACAGCACCCTATTTTTTTTTCCCCACTAAAAAATAAATAAATAAAATAAACTTTAAAAAATGAAGGTCTTATTGCAGAACTTGCCCCAGAAGGCAGGCAAAGCCCACTGCCAGGACTGAGGCTGCACACCATTAGGCCAAAATAACTACAAGGATGTACGTAAACATCACATGTGAGAAAAAATAAAGAAAGGGCTACAATAAATAAGCACAGCAGGCTATCACAGCAAGTTAGACCCATTTCAAGAGGCATTGCTGGGTTTAGTTTATTCATATTGCAAAAAATCTGAGGGAGCAGAGGAAAAGACAGCAGTAGGGCTGTAGCCAAGAGACAGGGTGAGATGAACCATTTGTAAGTAACAGCAAAACAAATGAAGGTTAAAGCAAAAACTGGGAGTCAGAAATGAAGTTAAGGAATCGATTTAGTAACTGATTTCAGTTAATTAAGACAGAAATTCATTCTTTTTCCTTGTTTTCTTGTACGTTACTAGTTTTGCATCGTTATTTCTCTCTGAAGCTGTGAACACTAGAGAAAAAAATTCAACCGAAAGCAACACTGCCATGAAGTCAGATGATTTCATGAGCCGGGGTCTTGAATATTCATCATCAGGTTTGCAATTAATAATCTGTAGCAATCAGCTTGCCTGTCAGGTGCTAGGGTTGCAAAAGTCATGCCCTCGGCTGCTGCGGGTGGAAGGCAGCAGCACTGCTGCCTGCCCCGGCTCCAGCACTGCCTGGGGAGACCCAACGTCCGCCAGAGCCCAGCCGCTGCCGATGGGCAAGCGAGAGACGGTTGAAGTATTTTCTTTTTCCACAAGCTGTTTTTATACTGAGCGACACGAATTCAACTGTTTTGTGGGTATGTGTCAAACAACGTTTTTGCAGAAGGGCAATACTTAAAACAGTCCATTTCAACTTCAGAATTGTTACTTTTAAATCCTAATAGTTAAAGTCATTTTTCCCTTATATAAAGGCCCAAACCATTATTTTTCTGGGAGAATGGCGAGGGACAAGACTGGACAGAGTTGTTTGAATATTCCATTTTCAAAGGAAACAAAAAGTAGAACTTCAGAGGAGTCTTAGGTTAGAACTTCCTTTTCTTTTAGCCAGCCCAGGGAACAGCCTATGTAAAAGCAGTAAAAAGCACGAAATATTGAAGATCTGAAAAAAAAAACCCCATACCTTCCTGTGTGTTCAAATAACCATGCCTTTTATATATCCCAAGAAGTTACTAACCTATTACATTTTCCTTAAGATTAACAACTTTGGATGACAGACAAGTGCAGGTCAGAGTTTAACTGTTCTCTTCAGTGAATGGAGCAGAAGACATTGTTCTTGTTTCGTATTACTGGCACAGCTTATAAGGTAGTTGAGCCTCAAAATAATGTACCATCTAAAACACGCAGTAGAGGAAAAGCATTAAGGTAATGGAAACTCAACATTTCTAATGTTCCAAACATATAAATAGAACTCGAGTCAGTACATTAGACAATTGACTGGCTTTACTTGAATGCATGCAGGAATAAATGGAAACATCCTTATTTCCTATCCCAAGGGGCAATTAGTTCAGAGCCTGGTTTTGTGCATTAATGAAAAGCAAGATTCCATTGTCTAGTAGCTAAAATATCCTACTATATATGCTGTATAAGCAGTCCAGCAGCAGAAGAAAAACCCAGAACTCTAGCATCCTATTCTCTAAACAAGCTCTTACCATACCTAGCATATTTCTATGTGTATATATAAATATAATAAATAGAAATACATTGTCAGAATGGTATATCGTTCTGTTAGTCATCATGTGTCCTGGCTATGCATGTGTCCACAGATGGTCCAAAATGCTTATTTCTCAAATGCTACGAGTCTTAAAAATGCAAAGACTGGAATTTCACACCTCTTTAGGAGAGAAGGGGACTGGACTGCAATTCAAAAAATGGCTTTCTCCCAGCTCACCACTGATACATTCATTCATTTCTTTGAGCTTCCCTTTCCTTTCTTCTCCCTGCACATCTTCAGTAGTTTGCCTTTACCCTTTAGAGGAAAAATAATGAGAACATAAAAAGAATTTATAAAAAGAGTATTCAAAAATTGTACCTATTGCCTCTTCTCCACATCTGTGAAAGAAACACACTGCCGTGATGTGAACCAAATTCTTACTCGCAGTTATATCCAGCTTCACCACTCCCAATATTTGCCCTCCCCACATGCCTGATGGATTGATCAAGAGTTGAAACACCAAGGACAGACTAAAGCCCAGGTTCATCTTGTTCCTTTTTCAGACAGCACTGAAAAAAAAAAAATTCTCTTCGGGAAGGTTTGTTTGGCTGTTGTGCATCTGAGACACTGAATGCCACTGAAAGCCTCCGATCCTGCCTCACTACTACTGCACAGAATACTTTGGGGGCTTTCTGCAAAATGCTCCCAACTTCCTCAAATCAGTAAAACTGGGCTGAAACCAGATGGGAGACCTATCAAATTTCACATGCCAGAATTTTGCAAATATTTGTCACTGGAGACAGATTATACTAATAAAGTCAGATTAACTTGAAGACAAACCTGGTAGGATTGATTTTTATTTAGAGGAAGCCTCGCAGTTTGTGTTTAAGCTGCCTATTTAAATAGGCAGCTAGCATGATAATGACATCTTAGGAAGAAAAAAGAGATTCTTGGAGACACATAATGTGTTTAATTGAAACCATTAGTTTTACTGGCAAACAGCTTCATATTTCTGTTCTGTTAATCCGAACAAAGTGCTGCAATTATGACTCAATACATAATGTCCTCTAGTGCTACTCGCCCCACATTCCCGAAGTATAGAAAGAAAACAAAACTGTTTTCAGTTAACAAAACATTCCATGCTTCTATCCAGAATACTTTTATTATATGGTTATCATATACATCAGAATTATATTGGGAACATTTACAAATATGTAAAGATAGTTCAGAACCTCCATTATTCACATACACACTAACTCACACACTCATTTTGCATGTCTAGTCAGTTGTCAGGTGAATGATGCACAAAATTATTGCTTTGTGAACATACACCTCAGATTAGATTTAATCTTCAGTGGCAAGAATTGAGATTTAAAAAAAAAAACAAAACAAACAAGTCTTAAATACCCTGTATAACATACCTGTGCATAAACCTAAAGATAAGTTTAGCTTACCCATTACCTTTGAAATACTTACCAAAATTAAAATTTGAAACCCATTTATAAAAAAAAAGTATTAAAAAGTTCACCATTATTTACAAATCCGATTAAATTACACATAAATAAATATTTACATTCAACACACTGCTTCCCTTAATACACATAAAGCCTCCCTGGAAATATTTTTGGCCTTAATAGGCAAAAAAAAAAAAAAAAAAAAGTTATGTGCCTATTCTTTCAAGTTACCCCCCAATTTAAAAAACAAGACAATATAAATATGTGAATAAAGCTGCAATATCCTTAGACACCAAAAGTGAATTTTCTAAAAGCATTTTCATTTTGAACCATTCCTTGTTAAAAAAATATCAAGATAATATTCACTGCAGCCAACATTACTGCAGTTTTTAAAAGACTGAATATTTCCATAAAAATAAGCATGTCAGATGCCATCAGATAACTTTTAAGTCTAGCAGGATTTTAGTACTCTCCTATGGTAATCTGAAGAAAGAAAAAAAAAAACCAACCAAAAAAACAACCCACAGAATAATCTTACTATTTTCAGGTGTTTATAAAAAAAATTTAATGTACATAAATCTATATACCATTGTTTAATACTGCTTTATTGTTACTGTTGCATTTAGAGAGAATAAAACCCTGAAATTTTATCAGATAACAAATAGGCTTCCATCTAAAATCTGTATCTTAAAAACTATACATGAAGCTGGTCACCACTAGATATTTAGATATGGAAAAGAAATCTAAATATATCTTTGTATATTTCCATCAGAACCCCTTTATAGCACCACTTTTACAGCAAAGGATTTCAATACACTTGTACTTATCTTCTGGTAATTGCTTCCACAGATAAGGGATACTGCAGCTTTTAGAAAGAGTTGTCTCATGGATCCAGGGGGGAGCGAAGATCCTGAATAAGAGGATTTTTTTTCCTTTTTTTTACCCCTACTTTCTTAAAAAAAAAAAAAAAAAAAAAAAAAAAAAAAAAAAACAAAAAAAAACCAAATCTCTATGTTCCCCCCGGCAAGAAGATCCCAGTCTGTGTTTAGGAGGAAGAGTTTAAAGGTTTAAAGTCTGGTTTCTCTCCTTTTACTTCCTGTGCTTATCCATTTTATCAATGGTTTTGTTGGTTTCTGCAGGGCTCTGGTCGCCAGCGTTCATGTATGTTTTGTCTGCTATTTTTAATGCTTCATTTAGGTAGTTCTGGACGGATGTCATGGCAGCGCAGATGGCGGCACTCCCAAAGCCATGTGTGATCAGGCTAAAATGAGTCAAACAGCCCTGGATGCCAGGGTCCAAGATGGGACTAGGTCTCGTGTTTCCAAGAGGAGTTCTGTCCTGAGTGAGGAGGTCTGTGAATTCCTTACAAATCTGCCTGCAAGACACAAAGTGATCACACTTTACACCATGGTGGGAATTTATGCAAAAGCAAAGAAACAAACAAAAATAACAGAGAAAGCCTGTATCAAGTATTTGGCAGTCATGTGGCAGTTGGAGTTCTCAAATTCGTTACTCCAGCAGCGTCTAAAATTAAAGCCTATTTATTAGCACCAGTTTCAGATAAACCTTCTGTTAGATCTATGTCACAAAACCACATACAACACTCTGCAAAATCATCTCTCCACCTCTGGTGTCTGGCTGGCTCTGCATCGTTTGCTCTAGATTTTAAGGGGGGAGTGGGAATTTAGGGCTAGTTTCTATGAGAACTTCCACAGCTGCAGTTAGGAGATTTAGAAAGACTAAACCAGCTGAATAGGAGGAGATTCAATTTAGTTGTGCACATTATATGTATATGCCCTCTTTAATAGAGACCTAGGCCCTGATCCTGCAAACACTAACACATATGCCTGGCAAAACATGAATGGTTAATAAAGCTCAAGCATATGTTGTTTGCTGCTTGTAAATCTGTCCCCTTGATGGGATTTCACAGGAGCTGAGCAATCTTAACAGAATCGTCACTTTAGCAGAATTTCTGTCACAAATACCTTCCAGAAGATGATTGTTATTAGTGCTAAGAACAATATCAGTTATGATAGATAATACTGCAGAGAGGAAGGGGTACTGCTCGGTAAAAAGCATGACGTTCAAGCTAGAAACGTAGTCTCTCTCTTTCCTATAAGAGATATATTTGTACAAGGTCTCTCTTTCAGGAAAAGATGTATTAATTCAGCAACAGGAGTGTGTTTTGCATGCCTGAGCTGAGCCCAAAGTCACCTTTTCTCAGCAGTTTAAGCAGGGTTTTCTCAGATCCTCTGCAGAGCGAGGCTGCCCTCAAAAGCAAGGAATTGCACCCGGCCCAGCCAACATCTCAGACTGGAGCGGATCATGAAACGAAGGCTCTGTTAAACCTCAGCCTGGGAAGGGGCAGCAAGCACTCCAGCCACTGGTTTAAGATAAGCGTAACTCAACACAGGGGTTTCCTACCAGAGACCTGTTCAGTAAGTGGTTTATTTACAGGTACAGGTGTCCGCAGAAGAGCCATAACAAAGCTGCTGCTTTACCCCCCCTCCCCCTGTTCATCAAGCTTTGCAATAGGAATTTAGTTAAGCACAGGGACTTTTCACATCTACCAAAGGCTGGCCTTCACTGAACTATGAAAATCTTCAGCTATAATAGTGAGAAGGGACTACCCACAGACTCCTTGTGCCCCATGGGGGAAACCTGTGTGCTGCTATTGCCGAGGGCGGTTACGAGGACATGGCAGAGGAGCGTCCCTTGCGGCCAGCGTGCCCACAGGTAACTCTCCTTGGAGTTGCCCCTCTGGGCCACACAGAGATGGGTGAACCATCTCCTGCTCCCAGTCCCGACACTGGTTCATATTCCCAGGCCACACCTGCCCTCCAGGTCCTCAACCCTGTCAGACCTCGGGACATCCTTTTCTTAGACAGGTCCTGGAATAGGACTTTTTCTGAAGATTCTACTACCATTAAAAGCAAAAGAATAGAACTGGTCCAAACTGCTGTACAGTTATCATACAGTGTTGTTATTATTATCAGTTCAGGCTACAATAACTGCTGCTGTAGTTGAAATCAAACCAAAACCAAATTTAAAAAAAAAAAAATGCTTCTTCTCCTGTATTGAAGTTACACATGAAGACATACCAAACTGTCCACAGTCACAGATACTCCTGGTCAGACAAAAGCATCTTTAAAAAAGAAAAGAAAATCCAAGCCCAAAACTTACTTTGCAGCAAGAAGCATATTCTTCCTGTTTGCCATTTCATTGCGGCCCATGTGTGGTCTAGTTAAATATTCGGCCACTGCTTTGGAAGGAAACTCTGTCTCACATACATAACCAAAGTCACGAGCAAGATGTACAGCTTCACCTGGCATGGGTAAAAGGGAATGCTTATTAAATGTAGTAACATCTATTTATTATAAGGAGATCAGGGAAATTAAGGAAAGTGCCATGAATTTTTGAAGTGTATTCCTGTTTTAGAAAGGGACACTGCTATGTTACCACTATATCACTCATTGCCATTTTCTAATGAATAGATCAGCGTTTCTTTGTAAGTTTGCATCAAGAAAAAAAAAAGACCTACATGATGATTACTACAAAAAATAATCCTTTTGCCCTTATAATAAAAAGAACTCCCTCCTCTATCCAGATTAACTGTGAAGCAAAGACTAGAATTCAGTCTAGATCAAATTGTCCACTGATATTTAAAAACCTGGCAACTAAATTCCACTTACATAATAAAGGGTTTATCAGTTTAGTGTATTTTCTAAATACTTCCTAATATGCATTTTCATATAGGAAATAAAATTGCAAAGTGTACAACTAGGCCACTTTGTTTATTGAGGCAATCTGATCAGGCTTTAAAAAAAAAAAATGGATTGGCACGATCAGTGCATTACCTGCAATGTACATGTGTGCGTGTGCATGTGCATAAGCTCTTTTAAACCCAACTTCCAAAGACAGGTTTTATTTAAATGGAAGTTGCTGTATTATTTGAGCTGATGTAGAAGTGAAATGGTAAGGTATTGTTAGACCATTTTTCACTTTTCAATTGCTGCTTCTATGCCTATTAAACTGTACCACTAGCAGGAGCTCCTTTAAACAAACACAAAACATAACCACACACATACACATATATACACCCTTCGAGTCAGCTTAACTGATAGAAGGTCCACATAACATGTTACAGATTAAAGGGGCTCCAGTTTCCTATCAGGAAGTCAAAAGCTATAAATCTCACTTTATATGCTTGTTTATTAGAAAGGCTTCTGAGGATACCGCTGAGGTAGGGCCAGGCATTGGGAGTCAGCTGCCCCAGACTTTTAGAATTTCCCAACAAGGAACCAAAAAAACCACTAAGGTGATGAGTTTCGCCCCTCTTCCCTTCCCTGCCTGGCCCTGCACACACCCCTACAAAATCCCAATCCACTCTCCCCCCTCCAGAAACACAGCCTGGACAATCATGCATTTTGAACATCCTGGCATGTAGGAGTTACTGCATCCCTGCGACGCAGCCGTGAGGAAGAGGAGTATTAGCTGCGTTTGTGGGGGTAGGGCTCTGAGGCCAAGGGCTTTGCAAAGGGAGGGAGAAGGGAAGAGGAGCCCCTCAAAGGCAACACAGCTGTTAGTTGCTGCCATGTCCCCATCATGGTGACTTTAAAATAAACAAAAACCTCTCTATTATGTTCTTTGACTTTCTAGCCTTTCCAGGCTTTGCCTAGAGGATAAAAGCTGTACCCAAGGGAAAAAAAAGTTTATTTTTAAGACACATTCAAGACTGACCTTCTACCAAAGATGTCAATAGTGTTACATTTGCAGCTTTCCTTCTACCAGCGGGAAGATTCAAGCCAATTTTATCCAGTTTTTCCCTTAATGATCTGCCACCATTTTTAGATTTGGCTCTGTAATTAAAGAGGAAAAAAATGGCCTTATTTATCTTCAGGGAACACTTCTTTTTAAAGATGAGAAATTCCAGTTACTGACATTCAGTAAGGTTCTACGGG